>JAVJIF010016470.1:0-85241 GCA_038442645.1 Agave tequilana
AACTTTATTGTTTATGCATATTTGTGCATTCATGTTTTTAAGAGCCTTCATTGCATATTATTATGTTTATTTGGCTATGCATGAGTTAAGGGGAGCTTCCTTGAAGCTTTACTTTAATCCATGCATATATAACTCCATGATTTATCATCATCAAAAAGGGGGAGATTGTTGGCCCAAAGGCCTTCCACCCTAGTTTTGATGATGATTAACTCATGTAGTTATGTTTACTAATAATCTTGTATTGTTTAAGTTTCAGATCATTAACCAAGATATTAGTTGGTGATTAGCTTCAACAAGGTGTTTGGAAGCTTATCATGGTGATTCTGGTGCCAAAGCTTAAAGATCATACCTTTGCACTCGTGGATCGCGTTTGGGAGCAAGTCTACTTGAAGATGGAAGATTGTCAAAAGACTTAGGTATCCTAGTTTAGATAGTGTGTTTAGATCCATTTGTAAAGCTTAGTATAGTTGATATGCTCAAGTACACATACACACACATTTCATGATTTGGATTTTGGTTTTCATGAATAGTAAATCAAAACAAGTTTACTTTATTTCTATGTATATTAGATATGTCTAGATATACATACATGGTTTAAACGTGCTAAACAAACTTATTTTGATATCCCTATTCATGTGTGAAAAGCCAAGTTTGATAAAAATACAAGAGTTTATTTTTGATAAAAATGAGAAGAAACAAAAATGATTTCATATGCTTGATATTTGAGTAGAAATGATTATCACATGTTTCAATATCAATGCTATATGATAAAACAAGTTTATGAAATTTTCAGAAAAGATAGAAGTTTTTAAAAGAATTTTTCTAACATGTTTTATACCAGTTTTGGACCCAGACTGACCTGTCAGGCCAGAACGGTCGACCGAGCGGTCGACCGCACCTAAGGCCGGTCGACCGCGCGGTCGACCGACGTGCACAGACTTGTGCACGTCTGGCAGCCAGGGGGCGGTCGACCGGACGGTCGACCGCTGCAGAGAGCTCTGCTCTCTGTTTGTTTCGGTCGACCGGGCGGTCGACCGGAGGTTCCAACGGGTCAAAATATGACTGTTGGACGGTCGACCGGCCGGTCGACCGTTAGGCCAGTCAGGCTGACACGTCAGCCTAACGGCTAGTTTTCTATTTGGCCTATATAAACCCCATCTCTTTGGGATTTTGCTAAGGTTTTCAAGGAGAAAAATTTCTGTGTTTCTCTAGTTTTTAAAACAAGTTTAAAAGAGTTTAAGTGCCAAAAAGAATTAATCTTTATGTTTTGGGTTTTTGGAAAATCAAAGAAAACTAGGTTTTGGGATTTTGATTTGATCTTGCATTTTCTATCTTTTACAAGAAATTTTCCAAGTAGTTTTTCTTTGTTGCTGGTTTCCAAAAAACACCTAGTTTCCACACTTGAGCTATCACCTATCCTAATCTATTTAGGATCTTGTTTTGGAAAAGAAAAGAGAAAAGAAAAGAGAGATTGAGTTTGTGGTTTTTGGAACCACTTGTTGTAAACACCCTTATTATTGTTGTATCCCTCTTAGGTAGAGTGATCGGGTGATTAGTTTGTATCCCTCAAGTGTGAGGTGATTGAGATTGGTTGTGAGCCTCTTCGGTAGAGGTGTTGTTGTTGGTTGTTGTATTGGCTACGGGCCTAACCCCTCGGTTGTGAGGTGGTTGTTTGAGAGAGGAGTTTGGTACTCCTAGTGTTGTAACAAATCCTCTTCGGTAGAGGTTCCCTCGGGTGGGAGATAGTGGATTGAAAATCCTACACGGTGTGTGTAGGCGGGGATGTAGAGCAAGGTGCTCGAACCTCGAAACATATCTTGGTCTTTGCGATTGATCCATTGTCTCTCTAACTCTCTCTCATTTATATTGTGCAAAGCATCATATTTCATTCATATCATATTTGCTTGTGTTGAGCATAATTCATCTTGTCATATTTATTTGCTTGTGTTGTGCCTTGCATAATCCATATTGTTATATCCTTGATTGCTTGGCTTGATTGTGTGTGCACATTGCTTGGATTGCTTGTGTGTTGTGCCTAACTTATACTCATCCAACAAGAGCTTCACATAGCGCCTCAACCCATTTCAAGGGGAATCAAGGGGAGTTAGACCAGAGCCTCGCAAGGGGAATTCGGCTACACTTGTTGTATTGTATTAGTTTGTGCATAATTTGCATTAGCTTCCGCATTTAGCGCACTTAGTTTTGCATTAGTTTTAGATTAGCACTAACACCTATTCACCCCCCCCTCTAGGTGTGTTTTTTCAGGTCTTCAAAAGACTCAAAGCTAAAGTTTTTAAAAACTAATACGTATTGATTTAATAGCTCAAATATAAAAAACACATCAAGAACTCAAGAAGGAGTCTAGCTCAAAAGAATCAAATTTGAATCAAGTCAAAGTGAAGAAGAAAAGACTCTACTTTGTAAGAATGTATTTTAGATTTTTTTAAAATTCAGATTAGACTTGATAGCTCAAACTTTCACACACACACAAACAAATTTGGTATTGATTTTTAAGAACAAAAGTTTTCAAGTTTCAGTTTAGCAAGCTGTGTTTTGTTTTTATGAAAAGATATTATGAAAAACAAGTTCATAATGTTTCATTTGTGTATTGGGTTTTATCCATACAATTGGTGCTTCAAAATAATTTAAATAACTTATTTTTGTACTTATATATATATTGAAAAACTTATTTTTCAATTAAGTTTAGTTTTTCGAAAAATAATTTTTAATATAGTTTTTATTCAAAATAGTTTTGACATCTCAAAAAGAAGTTCAAATGTTTATTAAATGTGTTGATTTTTTTTAATCTCACATATTTATTCTCAAATGTATTTATAAGAACTTATTTTTGTAGATTTTATAGAAATTTATTGTGTTTTAAAAAGAATTTTTTAAAGAACAAAAATTGTTTTTGGCCTAGGCCTATCGACCATGGTGCCACAAGCCACTGACTTATGCACACGGTCGACCGAGCAATCAATCGGACATGCACATAAGCATTAGCTTGTGCATGCGGTCGATCGTTGGGCCGTTGGGCTGGATGGTCGACCGACCGGTCGACCGTCAGTTGTGTAGAGCAGAATAGTATGCTCTGGACGGTTGACCAGGCGGTCGACCACTGGCTCATCGACTAGTTTTCTAGCCATTGGCAGTCGATCGGGCAATCAATCGCTCTACTGCCAAAAGCAACAGATTGCCTATAATGACTATATTTTAGATTTTTCTGATTTGTTTTATTTCCAAACGTCTAGTATTTACATTATTTAGGTTTAAACATGTTTTTAATAATTTAGATTAATCTCTAATGGTTTCATCCCAATCTCTATAAATGGGACCCATTGTAGAGAGTTTTCCCCTAAAATTTTCAAGATTTCAAATTTTAAAAATTCAAGTTTTAGTTTTTGAAAAAGAATTGAAAAATCAAGAAAACAAGTTTTGGAAGAAATTATTTTTTTGTTACAAATTCATACATCTTCAAAGAAGTTTTTCCAATAGTTTTTCTTGATTCTCCACTTTTAAATCTCTAAGTTTTTCTCACACAAGTTTGAGCCAATCTCCTCTATCTACTCTATAAAAGTTTGTTTGTGAGAGTTCATTATTTGTGGTCAAGGAGATTGATCACCAAGTATTATTGTATTTGAAGCAGTTGGAGGTTGCAGCCTCAGAGTAAGCTTGCGGGCTCATGATTGTATGTATTACGACACCGAGTGAGGGACTTGCGAGTCCAAGAGTTCTGGAGAAACTTTTATTGTTGAGTAATATTGTGGGATCGTTCATAGTGAAATTCTTCATTATTCGGTGAAAGTGAGGACGTAGAGTAAGTGGCTCGAACCTCGAAACAAATCTTTCGTCTTTGCGATTGCTCATCATCACTCTCTACTAACTCTACTCACTCTACTTTATATCTTGCTTGTAAATATTTGTCTATCTTTACATGCTTGATATACTTTTATATGCTCACACTTATTTGAACTAAGATGGCAATTAAGCACCTCAACTCTTATTAAAGAGGAATCTTGAGGAGAACTTTTTGAGCTCTTCACCAAGAATTCAGCTTTACTTTTTGGTCATCTTTTCATGTGTTAGTTTTTGTTAGTATAAGTTTCTAAATTCGCATTTAAACACCTACTCTAGGTGATTTACATATAGGAACCAAAAATATTTGGATACCAAAATCAACTTTTATTTTACATAATTTAGGTACGCACTAAGCTCCAAAACATAAAGAGCGGTGATATCTTGATGGTGGTTGCTCGCGGCATATGACATGACATATCAACATATTGCAGCCATATCAAGGTCTAGTGAAGGTGACACCGTCACCTTCGGAGATGATTCTAAGGGCAAAATTATCGGTATAGGTAATATCAAAATTGGTACATCTTCTTTAACAGAAAATATTGCTTTAGTAGATGATTTCAAATATAATCTATTAAGCACTAGTCAATTGTGTGATAAAGACTTAAAGGTTATTTTTGATGATTCAAATTGTGATGTTAATGAGAAAAATAATTCTTGTGTGCTTTCTGTTCTTCGTGAAAACAATGTTTACATTATGATATGAGAAATTTAAATTGTAATGCTACTTGTTTATCTGCTATTAATAAAGATTCATGATTATGGCATAAACGGTTGGGTCATGTTTTGTTTGACCACTATCTCGTATTGGTTCTAAGAAAGCGATGAAAGGTATTTCAAAATTGAGATTTGAAAAGGATAACATTTGTAATGCGTGTCAATGAGAAAAAAATCAAGTCTTCTTTCAAACCAATCAAAGATATCGTGATATCTCGTCTATTAGAATTAATACGCATGGATTTGGTTGATCCGACCAAAATCAAGAGTTTGAGTGATAATCATTATATTTTCATTATTGTTAATGATTTTTTGAGATTTATTTGTGTTTTCTTTTGGAACACAAGGATGAAGCTTTCTCATTTTTTTAATGTTTGTCGAAAAAGAGCTGAAAAAGAATTTTTTTCCATTTTATGCATTAAAAGTAATAGAGGTGGTGAGTTGTCAATCACACCTTTAACACTTATTATGAAGAAAATGGAATTAACTATGAGCTTTCATTGCCTAGAACTCCATAACAAAATGGAGTCATTGGAAGGAAGAATAGAACTCTCCAAGAGATGGCTAGAACTATGATCAATGATCTTGGACTTCCTCAATATTTATGGGTCGAGGCCGTAAGAACATCATGTTACATTATCAATAGAATTTATTTTAGCAAAAATTTGAATAAAACTCTATTTGAGATTTATCATTTGAGAAAATCAAATGTTTCATATTTTAGTGTTTTTGGGTATAAAGTTTTGTTTTAAATATCAAAGATAATTTATGGAAGTTAGATGCTAAATCATATGAAGCAAATTTTGTAGGTTATTCTAACACTAGTAAAACTTATAGAATCTTCAATATTTCAACTTTCACTATTGAGAAATCTAAACAAGTCAAGTTTGAGGAATCTATCCCCTCTTTTGAAGAATTTGTAGATTGTTAAATTGATTCCTTAAGTAAAGATATGGAGAAGATGTCAATGAAGGACTTATTGGCCCAAAAGCCCATCACTCTAGTTTTTTATGATGATTAACTCATATAGTTATATTACTAATGATCTTGCATGTTTATGTTTTAGATTTTAATCAAGATCTTAGTTCTTGTGTTTAGTTTCTTCAAAAGACTCAAAGTCAAGTTTTGACGCTAAACAGGTTGATTCAAGAGCTCAAACATAAATGATATATTTAGCACTCAAGGATGAGTCAAGTTCAAGATGAATCAAGTGTTTGAATCAAGTCAAGATAAAATGGAAGATCAAGATCAAGAGAGAAGGCTTAAAGTTTGTAATAGAGTTTGTAATTATATACAAGTTTTGTAAAGTTTAGATTAGATTTGATGCTCAAGATACGCATACACAAACACAAAAAGTTTTTCATAAACAATTTCATGATTTTAAGCTTATGGTTTTTGTGTTTTTATTTTGAAAAATAGTTTTAATATATACAAGTATTGTTTATATTATAAAGTTTGAAATATGTTTAAATTTCTAGACATATATGTTTTTAGTCTAAATATATTTAATATATTGTGTTTTTACAAAATATTTTTATAAAATAAAAATTTATTTTTGTCCAAGTACTAGGACTGTCAACAGTGGTTTAGGTTTGTCGGCTGCTGATACATGATACACACTGTTGAGTTTGTCTCAGCTATCGACAACCATGTTCAGCTTTCGATAGAGGACTCAACAGAGACTGAGTGCATCTCAGTCTGTCGACAGAAAAATTCAGTTGTCGAACAGTGCTTATGTTTATTTTGAAAAATATGACCGTTAAGACAAGCCTGTCGACATGCATGTGCCTACTACCGATAGTGAGATTGTCAACTTGCTTGATTTGTCTCCCATCAGTTATAATCTTTTGTAAACCTGTCCAGATCAGTTGTACTGGGTTTTCATGTTTTTAACATGTTTTTCATTACTGGACTTAGTTTTGAACTCTATCATATTGTTTTGTATTGGATTGATTAGAGAGTGTCCAATAATAAGTTTTGCAAATAGTTTTTAAGATTCTCATTATAAATCTTTTGTGAAAAATTTTTGTTGAAATTTTCAATTTCAAATCTCTAATTTTCTCTCACCCACACTTGAGCTTTCAAATTCTGATCCATTCTATAAGTTGGGTTTGTAAGTCACGTTTGTTTATGATCAAGAGTTGATCATAAGTTGTTTCAAATCCGTATTGCAAGTAGTTGGAGGTTGTGATCTTGATCGAGCTTGTGGGCTCGTGTGTTGAAGTTCTTACGGGAACGAGTGAGGGACTTGCGGGTTCTAGAGTTCTTAGGGACCTTGAAGGTATTACGGCACCAAGTGATCTTGCGGTGTCGTGCATAGTGAAAATCTTTCATTGCAGTGAAGGCGGGGACGTAGAGCAAGTTGCTCGAACCTCGAAACGAATCTCCTGTGTTTGCGATTGCTCAGCTCTCTTTCTCAACTCAACGCTCTATTTATATCTTGCATACTTATTAATTGTGCTCAATCTTATATGCATGATATTATCTCACTCTTATGCTTGTGCTTAATTGTCATTCTTATGTATATTGATATTGTTTTATATGCTTGCACTCGTTTAAACGAAGAAAACAATTGTACCTCTCAACTTTTATTTAAGAAGAATCACAAGGAGAAGTTTAGAGTTCTTCATGAGGTATAGAACTTTATTTCTTGGTCATGAGTTTGACATTATTTATGTGATCATATTTGTGATGATTTACTGGTTAAAGTTTTAATTTCTGCATTGATTAACATCTGAATAGAGTAAAGCACTTACTCTTCTAACATTAAAAAGTTAGTGCAAGAGTTAGCCTTTGCCCCTAAAATGTCAGGGGTAATATGTCTTCCCAATTTGCCATTAAAGAGACATCTCTAACTCTTGAGAAATTTGCTTATTTGGAAAATATACTAAAGTCTTGATGCCAAAGAGTTTGGAAGCCGTGTTCAAACTTTACTCTTTAACGCCCATTTCAGTTGAAGCCTAATTTTAAGGCCTCTAATCTAGTTTATTTTGAGGTTACTAGTATTTTTTTTTTCTTCCATTTTTTTAGCACTAGTCCTACAGCTAGCTCGCATGTCATTAGATCTCACATTAATCCTCAAAAAGATGAAAAAAGAAAAAAGAAATGAAAAAAAATATGCCTCGGGTTTGATTAGGATCACGTTTACGACTTTGTCCAAGCCAGGCCCATTATCATCCCGAACCATATCCGACCCAAAATATGAAAAATCCTATCTCGAGAGTCAAGCCCAACCAGCCCAACCCACATGTATCCGGGTCGGTTTTGATTTGCCCGGTCTAATCCCAACCCGTTTTCCTGTCCACTCGCAAATTACCTACTTACCCAACTTACCCAACCTACACAAATAGCCACTCTCTCTCTCAACGAAACGCAAACACAAAACACAGGAATCCATGGCCCCAGCGGCGCTCGGCGCTGCACCGCTTCGCCTCTCTTCTTGCTCTTGGATCTTTTCCTCTCTCCTCTCCAAAACCCCCCATCAACTCTTCATTCCCAATTCCTCGTTCTCCACTGCTTTTCGACGCAATGCACTGCGGCCCCCCAACACTCTGTTGCCTGAAGACGACGCCAATGAGAACAACAATGACGAAAACAGCAGCCCACAGAGGAAGAGCCGGAACGAGATGAAGAGAGAGGCCAGGCGTGCCGTCAAATGGGGCATGGAGCTTGCCAAATTCAATAACACCCAAATCAAGCGCGTCCTCAGGTGCCGTGCACGCCAATTGTTCGATACATTGCCTCTGTGAGATGTACTACTGTTCTTATTGTTGTTTGTTATTGATATATTTTTTTTGTAGGGTTGCGTCACTTGATGTAGAGGTGTTCGATGCACTCATGTTGGTGAAGGTGACCGTGGGCTTCTGTTCTTTAATATTTGATGTTTTTGGGTTGTTAATTCTGATGCCGGGTGTTTGTGTTTTAATGTAGGGATTGGGCCCTGACGTCCGAGAAGGGAAAAGGAGGCAATTTAATTATATTGGTATGTTGTCTTTGAACTCCACTAGTACATATAACAACTGTTGCCGTATTTATCGATATAGGACTTTAGGAAGGATAGGAACACATGAAAATCAGTGCGTGTTGACAACTCTAGGAGTTGAGTTGAAGAGTGTATTCCATTTGGATGCTCACACAAAAAACATATGCTGTGCATGACACAATATATTTTTTTTTCTTTCTGTATGAAGTAAGTTTTGTGTGAGTTTCATGAAGTGACACAACATATTGGTGTAGAGGACTGTGCCTGAGGCTCTAGGTTGACAGCAAGGCTGCAAAGACCCTCTTAGATGTGTTTTCTTTATCAATCATGAGATAGCCATGTGAGGAGGAAGGATTAGAAAGAAGGAAAATGAGGAAATAGAGAAAGCGATAATAACTACTAATCATTAAACTGCTTTTTGTTCAATACAATTTTCCTTCACTAAGTTGTACTAATTGGATTTCTTTCTTTACCTATTAATTACATGAATTTTGTACTTCCAATTTCCTTTTTTTTGAGCTAAAACTGTGGGAAAGAATCCCCTCCACTTCTTTAATAAGATTTTAATGAAACAAGGCACAAAATGCAACTACAAAGAGAACAAAAGAAAAAACAAAAAAAAGATGGGAAAAGAAGCCACGCAAGGAATAATGACATAGATGCCACCCAGGGCCACACTGATATAAAATGACAACAGTTTGTTGACAAGCAACAAGTCCCAAGCGCTGTGAGCAGACCCGCCACACTCAGTCAAGCCTTCAAGCCTCCTCCTAATGTGTCGTCTCGTGTGACCTGAGCATGTAGGTGGTGAAAAGTGTGACTCGATGATGCCATGAGCACTTGTTCGGAGATCCGGTGAGATGATACATGTCCAAGAGATAAAATTAGCACCAATAAGAAAAAGCACATGTTGAACTGAACGAATTTTAAAGTTAAAAATTCTAACATGCCTTTCTCTCCAAATGGCACAACATGTGACCGCCGCCACGATGTCCCACAGGGGTCGGTCTTGTTTCCTAACCCTGTTTCTCCTCCATTTCAGCCAAAGGGAAGACACCGATAGTGGATAACCTGTGAGCCTAAATGCACCCAGGATAGTTCTCCAAATCCACCTTGAGAATTGACACTGAGGAGAAGGTGATCTACACACTCTTGTGCGCTAGAACAAAGTATGCAATCAGTCAGCCCCTGCCAATTACATTTGTCCAAGTTATCCCTAGTGAGAATAATGTTTTTAGAGGACAGCCAAAGGAATGGCCTCACCTTGAGAGGGGCCTTAACCTTCCATATACATTTAAGGTGTGTTTGGTTTGGGGCGGAAGTGAGGAAAAGAGGAAGCGGAAAAACTCATTTCTCAGTTTCAGTATTTGTTTGGAATCAGAAAAGAGAAATGAGAAAACTCCTTTTTCCCTTTCTTTTTTACACTTTCCTTTTACATTATCATTTTCTCACTTACAGGGTGCTACAATTTATTTTATGGTCATGTAAATCTCACTTGTAATAAGTTGTAACTCAAAATAGTTAATTTTGTGATCATGTAAATCTCACGTGCAGTCTAATTACAGTCCCAAAAATATTCATAATTAATAATTATTTTAATATTATTTTGCGGTCAATTTTGTGGTCAACTTCTCCACTTTCACTTTCACGTTACTAACATTACACCGGAAAACACAATATACTTTTTCATTTATACTTTCACATTACAATCAAACACCAAAAAACTTACACAAATCCCAATTTCTTACTTTTCCTCCCAATTTCCCACTTACACCTTTTCCTCTCACTTACAGCAAACCAAATAGGCTCTTAGCTGCAGCAAATTTATAACTTTATGAGTTTAATCAGTTGTAAATCGAGCAAAACGAGAATTAGTTATTCGTTGCGGGAGCTTAGGACGAAATATTTTTCATACAAACCCTGCCAGGTCTGAGATTATTAATGAGTTGAATCAACACATTCCTTTGTTGAGTGACAGTTAGTGAGGGATGGCCCAAAATTCGAAGCTGCCAGCAAGAGCATCCCCAGCACTTTGAGACTGAGATGTCTTGCGAGGCTGCCCTCGAAGCCACCATGGGTAGCTTATATCTAAGAGCAGTGGACCGTACCACTTGTCATTTCAAAAGTTAACTCCCCCACTCTGGAGGTTAAATGAAGCGAAAGAAAAAATAGACTCTCTGATGCCCTTCCAGAACTCGGAAGCCTATGCCAAAGCTGCTGGTGATGAGTTGCAAGGTCTCCCCCTTTATTGCATCTCTCTATGATGAGCAGTGCCCACGGTATCCCGGGTACTTGAGAAGTCTCCACGACCACTTCCCCAACAAGGCAATATTTATGTTACAGAGATTAAGTACCCTGAGCCTCCCTTCTACATTTGCATGACAAAGCTTACCCCAACTGATGAGAGAATACCTTCCCCGATCTGCGTACACCCCTCTTCATGAAAATCTTCTTCTGATTTTGTCGATCTCCTTTTCACCCATTTAAGCATTTAGAAGAAGAAAAGGAAGTAAAGAGGGTAGCTGAGTGGACAACATTAAGGAGAGTGATTCTTCCTCCCAAGAAAAAGAGCTTGCCTTTCCAGCCATCCAGCTTCCTCTATTTTCTCTTAATTAGACAAATCCAATCAGATTTCCCGACCACAAAGGGGGACCAAGGTACTTAATAAGGAAGTCCTCCGTTTCTCAGTTAAGGATGCTGGCTATGAGATTGGATCGCACGTCCTTAACTCCCAAAAAGACCATGGAGTTCTTATGATAATTGATCCAGAGATCTGACCACAATTGAAAAGCATAAGTTAAGCACCATGGCGCACCAGATATCACATTATCGAAAAAGAGTGTATCATCTGCGTATTGCAGATTAACCACCTCCCTTTTGGGTGCTCTCGGGACCAAGCCCCATAATGAGCCAGTGGTCCTTGTATCTAAAGAGTATACGATTGACCATCTACAACAAGAACAAGAGCATGGGAGACAGGGAGTCCCCCTGTCAAAGTCCTCGCCTACAAATTATCTCTCTACCCGGAGAAGCATTGACCAAGACGTGTAGCTTGGCCGAGAAGAGCCAAGACATGATCTAAGGGATCCACCTCTTACCACAAAACCCTAAGTCTAAGGGTCTCAAGAAGGCAATCCTATTCCACCTGGTCATAAGCTTTTTCAAAATTTAACTTAAGCATGAAAGCTGGGTCACACGAAAGTTTGGAGTGATTAGCAATCTCAGACGTAACTACAACTCCATCAAGGATATATCTTCCTTGGATAAAGGCCGTTTGGTATTCCCTACAAGGTCACCTGGTAACACGTTCAAGTGGTTGGCCAAGACCATTGAAGTGATTCTGAAAGAACCATTAAGAAAGCGCATAGGCCGGATGTCCCCAATACATGTTGATATATCCTTTTTGGGGATAAGCATAGCCTAGGAGTAGTTGATCTTATCTAGTTGAGCCGACTCTGAACAGAGTTCCTTGACCAGATTCAAGAAATCCACGCCCACGATGTTCCAGAAGGTAGAATAGAAGAGGATAGAGAAACCATTAAGGCTAGACACTTTGTCATGACCAAGTTGGGAAATAGCCTTCCTAACCTCTTCCCCAGAGATCTCTTGTTCAATCTCCTCCATTTGCTTGGGGCTGATCTGATTATCGCCCTAAAGGTCATTGGTTGCTGGCTATCTACGCTTGTTAGCTTTCCCGAACAAATCTCTAAAGTGATCATCAACCAAGGATTTGATCACCGCCTCGTCCGTCCAAGGGTCTGCGTCAGTGGGAATAACAGAAGTATTGTTAAATCTACTAGCATGTTGGCAGTTTTATGAAGAAGGCCGTATTGGCGTCTCCCTCTTTCAACCAAGTACATCTGGCTCTCTGTCTCTAGAGGATCTCTTTCCAATAATATCTGCAATGTCCACCCTGCGGGCAAATAGCTCCTCGTGCTCCTGAAGAGAGAGCGGCACAACTTCTGTCTCTTTTCTAAAGTATCAATTCTCTCCACCAGAGCCCTTTTCTGCATAAGGATATTGCCAAAGTTCTGCTTCTCCTAATTGCACAGCCTCTTCCTAAGCCTAGCAATTTATCGGCAAAAACACCAGCAACATCATGCCTGCTAGAGACATGACTCTGGGCAACATCATGCTTGTCTCTCTTTTGGTTTAGTCGATCAACATGATGGCGTACTATCAGATAGTAAGTTTGAAGATTGAAGGCACTCCCTAGGCAAGGGGGTATCCCTATTACTTCACATCTATTTAACAGTGAACTGTTAGCAGATTAACTATAGTTGTACTAATTAGAAAAGTTCTATTATACTAATTTTTCATGTTTTGTGCCAAGTATTCAAATCAAATGCAGCCAAATTGATCTAAGGTTGGGAAACTTTACAAGATCTCTGAGGTCGGCACCTAACCTAGCTTATGAAAATCATAAACAAGCTAATATTTTGCCTGAAAGGAGGTTACTGTTCTATTTAAGATGTGGGTTCACAAATCGTTGCTGGCTTGATTAAGTGAAGTTGGCTTGACATTTGAAGTCTCTGAAGCCAACCAAGCCATGACTCAATTGGTTCCCAAACAATGGTTCGAGCTTGGCCTAACTTAGCATGGTTTAAAAATCTTTCTATCGATATTGGCCAATGGTTTTTTCGTTTCAATAGCGACCATCAATATCGGGAATATAGGCTATATCGGGGATTTCAGTCCTAATATCTGCCGATATTAAAGGGTTAATATCCGATAAGATATTGCCATCGGCGGACGTTTGAAGACATGCTTTTTAGTATGCCACAGTTACTCTGAAGTCAACAAATCCCTTGAAACAAATGTATAATTGGGGTGAAATGTGTATATATAATGTGCTACATGTCTTTTGCATCAGCTTAGCTGGTCAAACCATGCTGAGATACCAAGACAATGAAACCGATATGGATGCATTTAGAATTATAAAGGTGATGTGTTTGGAGGCATCTAAAATGCAACTGTACGGCACCATCATTTACAGTGTAGAAGTCTGAAAATTAATACAAAGTTATATGACATGGAAGGTGGTTCGGTCAAAAGTTAAGCAAGTCAAAGCATCAGGTTTTTTAGATAGATTGTGTGATTTACTGTTGTCAAGGAATGGAGAAGTCGCAGACGGATTCTTTTCTATCTAGGGCCTGTTTTTATAAACAGTGAATCATTATGTGTTTGTTTTGTACTTAAGTGATTTTTAATTAACATGGCTTCATCATAAAAAGTGGAATTGCTTTTTATGATGTGCATGTAGGGGTTAAAATTAGTTAACTGCAAAAATCAATGACAAATAGAGTTTTACCCACATTCTTAATTATTCTATGCGCAAAATCATTTGATATGGGTTTCTTCTGCCACTCATTGGCCTTTATATTGAATAATGTATTGTGGAGAGCTATGCTTGAAGATCCATACAATTCCTTTTCTTTTTTAAATTTTAACTTTAACAATGGTAGTGCACTGATACAACTTATACTGTATGTTAGGAAGACTTCTGCGGGAAGCACAACAGAACTGATGGAGGCTCTAATTCAGGCTTCTAGAGACGGTGACAATAGTAGGTTGCATGCTTTATCTGGTGGAGAATCAATATCTGTTGAAGATGATGAAGAGGAAGAAGATATCACATATGGGGAGGAGGAGGAGGATGTAAGCTACAATTTCAACTCCCTGTGTAAATTTGCACATTTTTAGGCAGTAAAATAGGATAATAAATTTAGTCCCTGTGCTGGTATTGTGCTGCTATGCCATTTTAGTTGCAGTGAATTCTTTGGCGATGAATTCTTTGTGATGAGAATTTTTAACAGGGATGTGAAAATCATATAGAGGTAGCAGCAAGATGGTTGGATGGCCTTATTTACAAGGATCAGTCAATCACGAATGAGGTCTATTCAGTTCACAATGTTGAATTCGATCGTCAGGTAAAGTTGCTTTATCACCTAGTTCTTTTGATGACATAAGAAGAGCATGGACATTCAAAAATATTTTGCATCATTAAGTTCCATCAGCGGTGGGCATTACATGATATATAACAAGGATAATACTGGTAACTTACTCATAATAGGAAGGCGATAGTTAGTATTATGTTAAAATACTTGCTTTCTTGGTTGCTGCAAGTTTATTGCTGACGCTCAGGAGAATGAGCTAGTTTCTAAAACCACTTTTTGCGAAATTAGGGAAGGGCAGGTATCATCAAATGGTTGGAGACAAGATTATTGGTTAAGCTTCCTGGTTAATGATTACTTTTAGCACCATAAATGTACTGCTCCAAATTCCTGGTTAATTTCCATTTACTATAACTTTTAGCAAGAGCGTAAAGCAGACCAGCAAACCATATGCATATGCCATCTGCATTTTGGGCTTATAGTATTCTTTCACGCATCACATCAAACCTAGGTACTCAAGACAATATTCTTAACTGACTTAGGAGGTGGTTTCCCATATAAAGTATTATCTATGTATGCCAACATTTTGATGCGTTAAAAACTTAAAATTTATCATTATCACCTTGTCATTTTAGGAGGAACAATAAGTGATTAAGAATCTATCTTTCGCAGGACCAATTGTTTTAGAAAGATTTCTCTACGAATTTTCCTTCGGTGCTATTTGTACTGCAGCAGTGTTTGCTGCACATCATATTGGATGGAGCTTTCACATATGAAGCTCGTCCTGCATAGCCTATTGCATGGAGTTTTAACATACAAAGCATATGCTACCTGGTCCAAATTCTAAGAGTCTTCAACTTGCATTCTGTTCTTGGATGCACATACTTCAGTTAAAATCTTCCTCTACCATGCCTTGCAGCCTCCAAGTAATTTAGTGTTTCCTTTGGCTGTAGTCACTAATTATTGCCATCCTAGCATTGAAGACCATCATCATCTATCTTCTGCATGGTGAGAGGCATCTATTACTATCTATAATGTTCTGATACCATTACAACATCCAACAATACTTGCCAAGAACTGTGGTGTGAAAATTCTATCATGAAGTAAAGACATGACATTTTTTTGGACAGTCCTTGTAGGACACTTTTTTTTGTTTTTAAACTTGTCCTTAAATTTGTTTACTTTTAATCTTTTTCAACACTTTGACATTATTTTTACTTCACTTGTAGGTTACTTTCCATATGCTTTTGCACTTATTCGAATATGCTCTGCAGGTATTAAATTATAATGTTTGCGAAATACATTATGACACAGGACGGCAGGGGGAAAAACTAGGGTTTGTAGTGAGATTGGGGATAGATTGTTATTAGGATTTGCAAAATTGGGAAAAAGGTAAAAATTGATTCGGGCTTCTCACCTAGGTGATCACTAACCATTCCATGCATCACACATGGAGATCGAGATTTGGGTTTCACACTTAACAAAATCTCCTCCCACTTCATGCTTCTCACATAAAATTCAAAGAACTCTCAAAATTTAATGACCCCATTCATTGATCCCAAGTAAAAGAACTACAATAGTTTATATAGAAAAGAGGACACATGCACTCTTGTATTCACATAAAGAAAAATAAAAATCTAATGAAAGAAAATAAAAAACTAATATAAGAAAAATAAAAACTACTAAAATAACTCTTCTTAAATGTCTTCATGTCCCCCATCACTCCTTAATAGTATAGACATCGTCTCAGACTCGGATTGTGGTTGCAGAAATCAATAATTAGGACATCACTATCCATGTGAACACTCAATCATGCATCAAACACAAAGATTTCTAAAATTGAAGACTGAACTGTTGCCAACGGATTTGAATTTGAAATGGGTCGGAATAGAATTGCAGTGTCTTGAAATCTTTTAGGCTCGTTGAAAGGATAGTTGCCCCCAATATGAGCTCTAGATACACTGGGATACATAGAAGAGTCTCCCACGATTCCAGCGCCTTGAAACGGCTCGAATCGATATGTGAACGACTGAAAAAAGGCTATAAAACAAATTCTGTATTGCAAAACGGGTTTGAACCGTTATTAACGAGTCTAGGGGTTAAGCGGCCAGGTTCTGCAGGTGCAAGTGAATTCGACTCGGATCAACTCGAATTATATCTGGTCGAGTTGGAGTTGGAAGTTGCGGATTGGGTCGGGTCTGCACAACATTGGAAATCTTATTCAACTCCAGTAGGTTGCAGCGAGTCGGGTCGGGAGGATTGTGGACCTAATAGTGCTGGCGGCATTGTCGTTTAGATCTGTGGCAGCAGTCGAGGATGATGAGGAGGGCGAGGTCGGGTGGCAGTCGGTGAGACTGTGAGGTTGCAGGTGATGGAGAGAGAGGTGACGGTTTGCAGGCGAGGCCACACAAGATCGAAGTGGTCGAGGCGGTTGAAGACGAGACGAGTATGTGCGATGATGTGGCTCACGCGAGGTGGAGAGGGATAAGGGATTGTGGTGAGTGAGAAGGGATGGGTTCGAGTTGGTTTGGAAAAAAAACAAGAGGAGGAAGAAGAAGAGGTAATTGGCGAGAGGTTGGTGAGGGCAGGGCTAGGGTTTTTTGGGTTGGAAGAGAGGAATAAGAAGATTAACGGTGTATTTCGAGATTTTTGGGGATTTTAGTGGGAACTTTTGGGGAATTTTGAAGGTCACTCTTTTGAATTTTTTTTTTATTTTTATTTTCATAAAGTTATGCTAAGGCTAGGTTTTTGGTTTTTTTTCCTCCAACAAGCTACATAAATCTTGGAAACGAACGAGAAAAAAGAGAACCTATATTTAGGGTTTTCACGAGGAGATTAGGGAGTTTTGGCTTTGATACCATTTTGACGCAAGACGATAGGGGAAAGATAAGGTTTGTGGGATTTTGGGGAAGAACTAGGGTTGTGGTTGGATAGATTGGGGGTAAATTAATGTATGTTTTGAAAATCTGGGAAAAAGATAAAGATTGATTTGGCTTCTCACCCAAGTGATCACTCACTCTATGCATCACATATAGAGATCTATATTCATGCTTCAATGTAGGAGAACTCTTCCCACTTTATACTTCTCACATAAAGATTCAAAACTCAAAATTTAATAATCATTTCGTTGATCCCAACCAAAAGAGCTACAATCTACAACTATTCTTAAAAGCAAATGTGTATGTTTTCTTGTCCCGCCCTTGTCCCACCTCTATTTTCCCTATCTTTTTGTTTTTTATAATTCAATTTTATTTTAGTTATTGCCCTACTAAATTAAAACTCATGTCCAATGTTCTAAATGTCAGATTTTAAGTAAATTTCAGAGGGCAAACCTAAGTGCCAAATTGCGGACGGGAAAATTTCGGGAAAATTTAGTAAATTTCGGTGTCAATTTCAGAGGTTATATATATCACATATATTATGTCCTAAATATCATAAATGTCCTAAAATATCACATATAATATGTCCTAAATTTCGGCAACTTGCATTAAACCTAAAAAATAATAGAACTTGCAGTCTTACAGAAAAAAAGAAAATTAACTAAAAATTATTGAATTTGCAGAACTTGCCTCAGGAAGCTCGGAAAGATCGCTAATGCTCGTCGAAGGTTGGTGAAGGTATTTGGAGGTCGGAAAAGGTCACTGGGCTCATCTCTCTCGCACAACCTCATCAGAGGTCGTGAAAGGTTGTTGATGCTTGGGAAGATTATCGGAGGTCGGGAGCTTCGTTGGGCCTCATCGGGGCTCGAAAGAAATTCCTGTAGCTTTGTCGGGCCTCGTCGGGGTTCAGGGCTTCCTACAACTTCGCGGGGGCCTTGTCAGGGCTCGACGGGGTTCGTGGGGCCTCATCGAGGTTTTTTGCAGCTTCATCGAGCCTCAGCGTGCTCAGCAGAGCGCGACGGTGACTCGTGTTGACTTTCTCTCTTTTAGAACCCGATGCCCCTAGCTTTCTCTCTTCCCTTTTATTTTTCTCTTTTATTCATTGGGTTCAGGTTGAGAGTTTCGGGTTCAAAAATGCAATAAAAACAAAACCTAACTTAAAATGCGGCTGACTTTCAAAAACCAAATATGAGCCAACATGCCGAGTTGAGGCCGATATTTTGCTAACATGATCCCAAAATCGACAACGATTCGGGGTTGCTCTGTCGTATCGGCAGCTGCTCGAACTAAAATTTCGATCGACATTTGAAATGTCGGCCGGCATTTGAAGCACTGCTCATGACATAGAAACTTTCCTCTATATAACTTTTTGATTCTATTTCCCCCAAATTGAAACTATTAAATTCTGAAAACTCTCTTTTCTCATTATTTTCTAAAATCTAAGCATCAAAAGGATATGTCTCTCTGTTTAAAAAAAAGAAAAAACGAGAAGAAACTCCTACATCGAATATTTTTTTTAATTGTGCTTATCCTTTCACCTTTTCTTCTAGTTTTTTATATTTCTTATTTTGTTTTTTAATAGTTTCATATTTTAATTTTATTTTGCTTTTTATTTCTGATTTTATGCCGTTTTATAATTTCTTTCTTTACTTTTTTCCTAAAGTTTTTACATTTCTTTTTTCAATTCTCTTTCTTTTTTTCATTTTCTTCACTTTTATTCCAAAGTTTCTTATTTTTGGTTATTTTTTAATATTTTCTTACTTTCTTTTTCAGATATTATTCTACTTCTTTTTTATTTTTTTTTTACTTTGTTTCCTTTTTTTTAATGAATTTTCTTATTTTCTATATTTCTCATTGAATATCATTTTCTTCATACATAATTAGTTGTTTTCTATTTGTTTAGGAAAATAGTTGCATCTTATGGTTAGTAGATGAATATAAATTATTCTAAATAAATAGATCAAATAAAAATATTAAATAGATCTCTATGTCGAATTAGGGATCGCTGAAGTTAAAAAAAGAATTCACGTGCATGGCACATATACTTTTCTAGTAGTTTATATAGAAAAGAAGACACATGCATTATTCGTGCCTCACATAAAGCAAAAAAAGCCTAATGAAAGAAACTAAAACTAATACAAGAAAATAAAAGCTACTAAAATAGCTCTTTCTAAATGTCTTCTTGACCCCATCACATTAGAATATTTTTTTTGAGCATTCTATAATGAACTCAAGATTTGTTTCAACCTGAGATACGAAATCTATTTCCTGCATGAAAAATATTAGAAGTTGCAAAAGCTAATGACTGTTCTTGTGTGTTCATCCAAATGTATGAAATGCTATGTAGCACGGATGCTTCTATCGTAGAACCGTATCGTGTCTGAAACGTATTCGACACGCGTATCATGTGTATTTTTAAGAATTTGTCGCGTGTCAGACACAATGTCATGTGTATTTTTAAGAATTTGCCACGTGCCCACATGTCGTATCCATTTCAACGCTATCGTGTCTGTGCAACATAGATGAAATGATAGCATTGTAATAGATCACCTTAGATACCAATAATTTGGTTTGTTTATGATGAAAGCGCATATAAAGTATACTATTTTTATTGGTGTTACCTTACCATCTCTCGTTCTAGTTCTATTCGATATTGGGTTAGTGATGAAGAATAAAGGTAGGATTAAATCGTTACTTCATTTTGGAAAAAGAACTAAGGGTAGGGCTAAGCTTGTTCAACAATTACAGAAAGGATTATGTTAATCGTTGTGCTCTATGGAGCCATTATCAACACTGTCTATACGAGTAGATGGTTTGTTCCTTAACCCCTTAAGAGAGGAGGTTAGTTTACCCTTCAAAATGATAGTTCACTCTTCTTAACCCATCTTGCCAGTTATCTCAACCCATCTACTAAATTTTGTGCCAGCACGTTAAGAAGGGGCACATATTTGTATTTTGTTGTATCTATGTCGTATCCTTACCCAAGGTTTTTGAAAGACTTTTGTGTAACATTTACATAGCATCATATCTACTTCCCTTACAGGTCATTCTTATATAGGCGAATAATTGCACTCCCTTTGTCTCGCTTATCCAAGTTAGTTACTTGATTTTATGCTTCTTTGCACCTTGGACTTAACTATTTCATTTTCAGCTCTCCTTTTTCACCACATCTAAACTAAAAGGCTCTGCTGCCACAAATAGTGAGATGTAAGATTCTGATAGCCCTCTAGTTGCTAACTCTTTTATATTGATTTTACAAGTTTTTGCCATCATAGCTAGTAGTGTATCATCTTATTTCTAATCTAAATCGGTACCGTTGCATTAACACTTTTGTTAAACCCATCATCCTACATTATAGTTTTGATTATTTTTCTACCCAAGATCGTATAGTTGGTGAAACGTAACAAAGTTTTGTTCTATCACTGATTTTTAATACACACATCATATTTCATATCAATTTGATATCAGAGCACGGTAGGCAGGATTTAATTCACGTTTATTTGCTTTATCACATTTAATTTAAATTTTTATAAAAAAATAAATAAAAATTAGGAAATATTGAAAGGTAAGCCTTTCTCTGAAATTCTGTACGATTGGTATATAACCAATGAAGGGTATTCAAGGTGATTTTATAATTAAAGAACACCAAGTGCGAAAAATTTCTTACTTGAGTTATGCTGACTTGGCCAATTGGACTGATAAATTGGGGTTTGACTGACCCGACAATTTTAAAAAACAGATTTAAAACCAAACGAAAAAATTTCAAATTTCAAAACAAAAAAAATCATCTAGTATAGAATTGCATATTTTCATCTTTAGATAGGATCTCATTGTGCATGCCCACCCGTAGTGGTAACTCATACTTGCTAGGAGAGGCTAGTTAACCACACACCAGAACCCCTAGGATCTCTAACAATTTGCCATTATACTTACCGCATACAAATAAGCTTGACGTCCTGACTCAAACTCAAATCGATCTGAGGAGACACTAGTCAAGTTAGACACTGCATGTAAACCACTCAAGACTGAGGAAACCCTATTGCAATCAAATGCCGAGGGAAACACCTAACATAATGCACATAATCATGATGAGCAGTACTTTAAAAGCATTAAGTTAGATGTACCTACCTTCGATGGATGCTTAGACCCTTAACTTTTTCTAAATTGGATATAACAACTTGATAAGTACTTCACATGATATGATCTTACTGAGCCTAGGAAAGTTAAGTTTGCTGCGATGAAACTGATCGGCCAAGCTAGTCAGTACTGCACCAACTTAGAGATCATGCGTGCAGCCTGTGGTCAAGAATCAATTAATACATGGTATAAACTGAAAGATGAGCTTAGAGGAACGTATATGCTGCCATCATCTAATGCTTGTCTCATGGATGAGTGGCATCAATACACTCAAGACAACAAATCGATAAAGAAGTACATGACAAAATTCGATGTGTTTCTCATCTGATGTAATACCCTTAATACTCAAAGAGAAGCTCAAATCTTTTTTAGATTTAGAGCTGGACTTTGAAGCGACTTGTGAACTGAACTTTTAGTTAGAGACGTCACCGAGTTAAAGGCAGCTTTAGATTCTCTTAGGTCTAACTATAAGACTAGGAGTTTTGATTCAAAATTAAGTATGTTTAGAACTTCATCCTTTTTACAGTTCAATAGGTCTAGTGTAACACCCCTTTCTTAAAATACGTACTTAGATACGTATTCTGATTTTTGATCATATTTTTTATTTTATCCCTATATTTGTTTTTGCTTTGTGTTTATTTATGCTATTGTTTTATATTGGATCCGGTTTTCCTAGACTCAGAGTCCGCCCGAGTCTGAACCGGGGACCGATACTAGCGTACTGTCTGATTTGACTTTTCTGATAGTCTGATTTGATCGATTTTAGTTTTAAATACTATTTTTTAATATTTTAGATTTTTCATAATTTTCTGAAAATTTCCGAATTAATTTGCAAACTCTTCAAAACCAGTGTCGATTGGTACCGTCGATCGATTCTTCGATTTTTAGTTTTCGAACAGAGTTAAATTTCTAGAAACGGCTTTCACATTACTTCTTAGAATCTCATTTTCTATCTAAACACATTTTTGGGGATTTTTCTGAATTTATTGAAATTCGACCGGATTTTGGTGTTGACTTATATCACCGGTTGATTTCAGGATTTTTAATTTAAAAATTAATTAAATTACTTGAATCTGATTTCACCATGTATCTTAAAATAATATTTCTATTTTTAAGAATTTTTGGAACATTTCCGAAACAGTCAATTTTTTACCCTATTCAATTAATAATATTATTTCTTCTTTTTTTTTCTTCGTTTTTCCTTCTTCACTCATCTACTTAGTTTACTTATTTACTCTACTAAATTCATTATTTAATAATATATTTATTTGTTTATTTTCTCCATTTTCTTTTCTTTTTTTCCTTTTTTCCTTTATTTTCCCTTCTTTTCTTTTTTCTTCTTTTCTTTCCTTTTTCTCTTTCTTTCTCCCCCACCTACTCCCTGCCTCCCTCATCCCTCTGCCAACGAATCCAGCCCCCCTTTATCCCGTACTCTCTCCCTCCTTTCCCCTTTTTCCCTCTCTCTCTCTCAACTCTCCCTCTCCTTTTCTCCCTCACCATGTCTCCCTCTCCCTCTCTCCCACCAACTCTCTCCTTCTTCCTTTCCTTCTCACCTCCGTCGACAGACACCTCCCCCGCGACTACTGTGCGCACGTGCCAAGCCCAGCCACCCCCCAAACCCCCTCTCTCACTTCCTTCCACCAAACACCAATCACCACATCTTCAATTTCTCCCAAACCGAAACCTCCATCTTCATCTCATTCTCCGCAATCCTACACCATCACCACCTCCTTCTCACTCTCCTCCACAACCACCACCAACCACCACCTCCTCCACAACCACCCACCACCACCATCTACACCACAACCACAACGCCAACAAACACCCCCTCTCCACTTCCTCCTCCTCGGGACTACCGCGCCGCCGCCGCCCCTCCGGCGTGCTGGCTCACCCTGGCTAGCGGCGGTCAGCAGCCAGCCAGGCTACCCATCTCCTCCCCTCTCTCCTTCTCTTTCTTTCTCTTCCTTCTTTCTTCTTTCTTTCTTTTCTTTCCCTCCTTTATTTAGTGTTTTGTCCCCTCTCTCTTTCTTTCTCTCTCCCATTCCTCTCTCTAACTCCCCCTCTTTTCTCTCTTCTTTGTTTTCCCTTTCTCTCTCCTAAAACTCTCTCTTCTTTCTCTTTCTAGCTCTCTCTAGGTTCTCTGCCTAGTTTCTCTCTCTAGCTCTCTCTTGCAGTCTTTCTCCCCCTCTAACTAATTCTCTTTCTCTCTCTATCTTTCATTCTCTCTCTAAATATATATATATATATATATATATATTTAATATGTTGGTGGCTTGTGCTCGAGTTACTGGGATTCTAGATTTTATGGCGTTTTTCGAAAATTAGGCGAGTATTTCTTTTTGGTATTTGGGCGAATACTATATTTTATGTTGGGCGAGTGCTTTTTTAATATTTAATTCATGATACATGTTATGCGACTTGACACATGCTATACTGCTTTGATACATGATATGCGAGTGATTTTTTAATGTTATACATGCTTTGCGAATACTGTTGGCTGTTATTGTGAGCACCGTTATTTCATGCTTGGCGTGTACTGTTATTATATGCATTGTTGTACTAACATTTGTGCAGCTACCTATTTAACTCCCGGATTTCATATAGCTCCGCCGGAGGCGAGCTTAGTGCTCAGTGCTTTACAGCTAGACTCGTTCGAGTGTAGCTTCGTCACGTGCAATAGTCGGGCGTTTATACGCATGCTTCGCCGCGAGCGTGGCTTCGTCACGTGCGTTAGCCGGGCGTTCATACGCTGCCTTCGCCGTGTGCGTCTAGCTGTGCCGCGAGTGTGGCTTAGCCATGTGTGTTAGCCTGACGTTCGCACGTCCGCTCCGCGCGAGTGTAGCCTCGTCGAACGCGTTAGCGTTTAGAGCTGTACGCTAGCTCCGCCAGGAGCCAAGCTCTGTGTGTACCGAGCGTTATGCTAACACGGCCTATCTTGCTCTAGCTTAAACTAGCTCTGTCTGGATAATTAATAGTATAATTAATAATTCTTATTGATATGGTTGTGAAGAGTTTGAAATATTTAATTATATCATTTCCTGTATCATGTCACATGACCTGCTGATTCCTGACATTTGATATATATGCCTGACACCGACATGTTAATTACCTGATATCTGAGACTGATACTCGACATGCCATCACTTGACACCTGATACCTGACACATGATATCTGGCACCTGATGCTTGACATGCTATCACATGATACTGGATATTTGATAAATACACCTGATACATGACACTTGCTACTTGGTACTGATACACTTGACCTGATGCTGTGACACCAGAGTGGATACTATCACATATGACACCTGTATTATATTGTCTATTCATGATTATCGCTTTTACGTGGACTGACATGATTATTATATTGCTACCATACATCTGGTACTCTTGTACTCCTAACCCTCCTGTACTCTTGAACTCCTATGTTCTTGAACCCCTGTAACACGGGACTCCTGATATTGTACTCCTGATACTATACTCTGTTTATTCCCGTTAACCGATCATCATGAATAAATCTGTAATAATTGAACAACTTACATCGGGACGAGGGAAATTGATGGGTACTGATATAGCTTTCGTGTTTATGGCGGTCATACAAATGTTGTACAACTAAAACTTGAGATTCTACCTGAAGGCCACCAGGTGTTTTCGTTTGGGTGTACTAGCATTTTACTCCTGATCTCCTACTGGTTGCCATAAGCAGGCCTATTCCTATAGGAGCGGTGATATCTTGTTCCTGTTCGGCATACAAATAAGTCCCGGTACCTAGCGGTACATTCTGTCTCAGTACCGAATACTCCTGAACCGTTGTCCCGGGCCATGCACATGACCCATTCTAAATATGATTCATCGAGCCCCATCAGTTTTCAATAACTTACCCTCCGGTATGTATGTGGACGTATGTGGAATGGGACGCATATCGATGTATATAAATCGGATGAGTCTTAATAACATAATAATGTGCTACTTGTGAGATCTGTGACACAATATATTATACTGCTCGCCACTTACATATGATATCTGTGCTGCTGTGTTGAATCACCTGACTTGCTTATTTTCAGGTTTTCATACCATTTTCTTCCCTGTTACTTTAGGGCAACTCGAGTTGATGAACTCAGACAATGGTGACATGAGGCATATAGTATAGATATGAGGGTTTCCTTATTTGGATATCCCTCGATGTATTAATCTCATGAATTCAAATTCTAAGCTTGTATAATTGATTTTGTTCACACTTATTATTTAAGACATTACTTGATGTTTTATTTCATGCTTGTATGTGCCTATACTCACGACGCAGTTTCTTGATACATGCTTTCTTTATTCGAGATTATCAGTATTTCATGTGTTAACTTGATTCCTAGTTTCTCACTGATTTCTTGATTTCTCTTCATGTTTCTGGTCATTGCCTGTACTTGCGTGCCCGAATCACATCACTTTAATCCTGTACACGTGTGACTATCTGTGCACGCCAATTGGCTTTATCTTACGTACTCGCTGGGTGTTTTCTGACAACCCTGAACTTTCATGTCAGATCTGGGAGTCTGGACCATGGTGGACTGTTGGAGCTGATCACAGTACGCAGCGGAAGCGTGATTAGCGGTTGTCTGTCCGGAGCCCCTTTTCTTTCAGCCCCCCTAATCGGCTAGCGAGATTCTCATCTTACTACTCGTGAGTATTTTTAGTCTTTTTATATTGCATATCATGTTTTTGCGCTTCTCGGTGATCTAATATTCTTGAAATATTGTATCATACTTTGTGATAACTATGTACTTGTACTATTATTGTTAGAATGTATATTACCCTGTGCTTTCATACTATGATTCTTGCCTATACTGATGCTTACCGTATATTGTGAGGGTATTTCAGCCCTGCGTAAATACGTCACAGTAACGTCTCCATACCCGCGAGATCAGGGCATTACACCTAGTACCCAAACCCCCACATAAGAATGACATCAAGGCAAGAGTCTGAACGGGACACACAAAAGCAAAGGCCTTAAGTTTCTCAAAGTTAGTTCCACAACCAAATGCTACAACGCCAAGATTATAGACATTTAGCCACCAGTTGTCCTATAGTCTCATCAAGATTATCATAATAGATGGAACACCCACTGAAATCACTGAGTTAGATTCTGAGAGTATACACCTATCATCCAGAAGGTGTTGAAATTGACGAGTTATCAAGCGATGATGTTGGTCTTAATTGTATTAGGCCAACACCGTCTACCTATTTGTCTGTCGTTAAGTGTGTTCCCTTACAAACCAGCAGAAAAGGACAATTAGAGAAGAACTGCAACCTTTTACATGTTTGCAAAGATTTGAGACAAAGACTTGTTAGGTGATTTGTGGACAGTGAAAACTGTATTAATGCAACATCGTCCAAGCTGTGTGAAAATCTTGGATTAGAGATTGTACCTCACCCCCACCCATTCAACGTGTTATGGATTGACTTACGACACTTGAGTTCAAACAACGATGTCTTATCCTAATCAATTTCAATTATACAAAGACAAGATTTTGTGTAATGTGATCACCATGAACGTAGGTCAAGTTATACTAGATAGACCATGATTGTTCGACAAAAAATGTTACCATTTATAGTCGATCCAATATGTGTCAATTTGAGCATGAGGGTAAAACAGATTAAGCTACATTCTTGAGACCCAAGACTGGACAACCCAAGCAAACAATTTACTTCGGCTTTCCTGCCAACTACACCTTATCCACCTCTCATTGCCAAGTTCCCCCTTTTCTCTCAGTAGTCATGCGTACTCTGTTCGCAAATCTCTTCCTCTCTTACTGCGATACCATCTCATTATAGAGCATTCGAGTCTGCATTTGCATTTGCATCACACAACATGTGCTCACACTACACAAAGAGATCAGTGATGAAAATAAACAGAGCAATGTGAAGCCTACTTTGCAAAGTAGTAAAAGAAAATATTTAAAACTTTTAATGTAGATGATTATATGATGGTTCGAATTATACCGAAATGGTTTCGTATGGAAACTATTAAAATGTTGTATGCCGCAGTAGTGGACCCTTCAAGATCTTGAATAAGCTAGATTGCAATACTTAGTTATAAATCTTCTTAGAGATTATGGCTTTAGTTGTACTTACAATATTAAGATCTAGTGGATTACAAGAATTTTGATTATAATCATAATTGATAAGCCTTCTCGTAAGCCATTTTTCTGAGAGTCCCTCACTTAGTCAACTCTCAAATACTTATTCTATTACAACAGAGAGAGTGGATAAAATTCTAGAGGATGAGACTATCACCACCAAATCTGGTAGAACTCACAGGTATTGATTTGTTGGAAAATAAAAGCATTAACTGTTGATTCATAGTTAGATCAAGATGATTAGTGATTTGATCTAGTTCAACATGGGAGATCTAATCCATCTAACTCGACGGGTCGAGTCTTCTCCCACCCGGCGAGAGAATGATGTAGACATCCAGTTAAGATGAAAGAGTCGAAGAGCCGAATCCAAGAAGTCCCAGTTCGAGTTGAAGAAGTAGTAGAGTTTTTGGATATTTTTCTCTTTTTTTTTTCTTTTTTTTAGTTTCTTTATTTGATTTTTAATTTCTAAAATTTGGATTGTAATTCTATTTTTATTAGGAGTTTGAGTTTTAGTTGGATTCAAATCTTAAAACGCCTATATAAGCCCCTCTTATATCACAATAAGCATTGAAGAATTTTGATAAGAATTTGTAGAGTGATTTTATCTCTCAAAGTTATTAGGATGGATTCCTAATTTTCCCTAATTAACCCTAAGCCTACTTTTTTACTCCCTCATGCTTCCTTACCTCAGACGTCATCTTTCTCTTTTTCTTTTTTCTTCTCTCTCTTCTCTACACCAGTCAAGAATCTGACACCTACTTTTCTTCTCTCTCCTCTCATCTCATCTCATACCGCCACCGGCCATCACCACCGTGCCATCACCACAGTTAAAGCATCAATTAGATTTTTGGTCATAACTTTCACATCCTGATTCTGATTCAAATGATTTTTGTGGCATTACGATCGTGACACTGGGAGCTTTGCATTGGCATCCTCCATAGATCACTGAGATCTCTGTGGCTTTCAGTGGGCAATTCTCTTTAATACGGTCTATTATTTTGTGAGTTGATATCTTCATCTGTTATTTTATCGATTTAAATCTGCTGTCACAAATAGTAAGATTGTGAGATTCTGATAGCTTGTAATTGTTAGCTCTTTTTTATTGATTTTACAAGCTTTTGCTATCATAACTAGTAGTGCATCACCTTATTTCTGATTTAAATCAATACCGCTTGCGTCAACACTTTTGTTAAACTCACCATCCTGCATTAATTTTTTGATTATTTTCCTACCCAAGATTGTATAGTTGGTGAAACATAGCATATTTTTGTTTTATCACTGATTTTTGATACCACACGCGTCACATTTCACATCAAGTCAGGTAATTAGTATGTATTACTTAGATCTAACCAAGCATTTAGAGTTCCAGGCTGCTCTGTATTAGGTTGGATCATATCTCCGTGTTAACTTTAGTTAGCCCATTGTTATAACAACTACTACAAAGCTCAAGGTGTATGAGGCCTATTTGTTGATGCGTGATGTTACAAGATATTGAATAAAATTATGACGTGGATTGGTTGTTATTTGTGGATGTGTGAACCTAGAAGTGGTTGATGAAAAATTGTTGTAAACCTTAACTTGAAGGTTTTATTGAGTCAAATCAAAAAGAAATGGGTGCTTTTGATGAGACTAGGCCAAGTTGAGGTATCAGAGTATGGTAAATGCTTGGGATGAAGACAGTGCTCAGGCTGAGGGTGGGGGAAGGGATAGGCTATAAGTGAAGTCGAGGTACTGGAGCTCTGAATCAGGTTTAAGCTTAATGTCGATGTTGGAATACATGCTTTTCGAAACTTGGGTTTCATATGATTCATGCAAAGCAGAATTTTGAGGCCACGCGACTTAAATCTATTTGAGCAGCTAAAGAAGAAATATGACGAGCCATTGGTTTCAGCCCCGTGGAAAGTTAAAAAGATGGTTAAATATTTTTAGACCAAGGTTACTAAAGACGCATGTCCACCTTGGTACTCGAAACGAAAATACCACTCTAGGAACACGGTACGCCGGGGATATGCCAGGGTTAGGCTTTTTTGAACACTTTAGTCAAAACAGAACAAATTTATCTAGAAAATGGAATAAGCTTTATGGGATCAAGGAGTTATATTAATGTACAAGTGTATATGTGTTAACCTGATTATAAATTTTTAACCAAGGTGCACCTCTCTTTGACGAACATTTTCTATTTGTCATTTTTAGTCTAAATATATATGTGTTTGAAAGAGCTTTGCCCTTTTCGAATATACATTTGTCTCGTCTCTCGTCCCTCGTCCTACAAAAAGAATATTACTTGTGTTTTCTTTGCCTCTTTCTACTAGTTTCATTAATCGTGAGAAAACTAAATAGTATCCTTTGTCTAAGGTTTTCAAAGCTTGAATTTAAATGTTATTAAACGTTCCAGAATGTCGGAATCATTGTTCCAAGTCGCTAATGTTCCACAATGGGACGTACATTTCAAATTTTGGATCGCGAGGGGTCCAACGTTTTCTTGTAACCTAGGTTTAGACACAATACTCTAATAGGAGTTTTCCCTTCTGGTTTGCTGGGGTTCTAAACCTGCAACTCCACTGAAGGTGGCCTAATGTCCAACACCTTTCTTATTCCCATGTTTATTTTTGATGATTGACCTTTTGGTATGATAAGTAGGTTTGCCAATAGTTTTGTTTGTGACTTAGGAAATCTAATGTATGGTTTAGTTATGTGAGTTTGTTTTAGGATATTATTGTATCTTTTCTTATAAAAATTGTATTTTAATAATTGTCCTGAATAATTTGGCAAGGTTTTGCATTATCATCCTTGTCTTAGTCTTTTTCAATCAAAACTGGATTGTCTATGGAGTCTAAAGCTCTAGGAAAGAGACGACCTAAAGTCTTAATGTCCAGTATAAGTAGAGAAAAATCCCTTGTTAGATTTGTTATTTAAGCTTATGAAAATAAGGAGTATTAAACTGGTTTCTAAATATCTTTGTTTAGTTTTTCTTATTGCTCGTATATATTATAACTTTACAATAAAAATTGAATCTTTAAAGCATTTCTTTTTCGCTTCAAACCTTTATGCTTTTATTTTAAGCTTACTCACTGAACTTTTGACATAAGTTTGCTTGTTAAAGTATTAAGCTTTGTTAAGTCCCAAGTTTGGTTGATGTACATTATTAGCCCACAACTCAGATTAAACTTTTGGATAAAGTGGCTTTCTGACATGGTATCACAAAACAAGGTTCCACAACAACTTGGATTCAAACTCTGATAGAGACAATTTGAAATAGCCTCCTCTTTTGTCCTCCCCAACTGAGTTTATCATAGTTAAGCTTTTCCATGTGGTCTAAGGCCCATGTGAGAGGGAGTGTGATGTGGGCATCCAACCATGGCGCGTGAGCCGAAGTCGCGCAACTCAAGTCTGATTCAAGCAATTCAAGGATTTTCATATAGTTTTTTTTAGTTTTTATTAGCAGTTGTATTGTCTATTTAGTACCACATCGGTTGTGGTTTGGAACTACAAATTTGTAAGTCTATTAATAGACTCTTGTTTAAAATTTTTAATTAATGAAATTTTTTATAAAATGTTGACCGCATGCCGAGAAACTTGACCTTATCCTAGGGCTAGCTCAATAAGGGTGAGCATCGGTCGGTTTGGTTCGATTTTTTTGCTGATTTTTGAAAATAGACCGAACCATTAGACTTAGGAACCGAACCGAACCGACTCGGTTCGGTTTTTCAATTTTTTTCAGTTAGGGCCCACATATTTTAAACAACTTGTAGATGGCTTATACAAATTAAAGTTCACATCAAGTGTGAATAAAGTATTAGTGAGCGTCACGTGCTTGTGGCTTCTTCAGAGTAAAATGTCATATTAACCTCTAAAATCTATAATAAGTTCATGAACACATGTTACCAATGCAAGATCATAGCTCATATCATGTATGAATAACCCACCCCTCTACTATTACATAACAACAAAAATTTCAGTGGTATTCTTATTTAAAAGGCTTTCGGCAAGCATATGCCTTGCAGCTCATAGAACAATGCCACTCACATAAACATGAAGTTAATATCAAAATTTTACCACTCACAAACATATAGGATCCTCAACATCAAGTGAATCATGTCACGTTGGTAATCCAAGCAGATTAATACCATGACAAAACAAAAACAGTTCTTTTTATTAGTTTGAATAATACTGCAGTTCTAGAAAAAATTCGAGCTTTATCAACAAACAAATTTCATAAATCACATGATCACAAAGAAATTATTTCAAACTCAAAATAGAATAAGCAGAGGGCAACAAGAATCAGATCACAGGATAACCAAAAAACCCTAAATCACCAACAAAATCACCAAATCATATCAGAAACCAAAAACCACCACCAAAATCCCCAAAAGATCAAGAACCCTAAAAAAAGAACCAATCTTTTCTAGAACGAGATCAGATCACTTACGTTCCTCCCGTCGATGTTTTGCTTGTCCTGAAGCACCCGATCGAGGATCGAAGGATCCGCGAAGACGATGAACCTGAACCCCTCGACCTGCTGGTCATTTTGTCCTTCATGATCACGGCCTAAAGGACCTCCCCATAGTCCCCAAAATATTCCTTGAGCCGTTCTCGGCGTCTCCGAAGATATCCCCCCCAATGAAGAGCTTCCCTTGGTTGGAGTCCATCGCTGATCGAAAAAACTCCTCTCTCCTCTCAAGATTGACATTGAGGAGGAAGAGAAATTGAGTTTTTTTATGTATTATTGGGGAGGTTTTTTTTTTCATTTTTGGGGGAGAGTTGGAGTCTTGGAGTGAGGGGTGGTGATATATATATATATATATTATATATATATATATATATATTATATATATATATATATATATATATATAAGGAATATGTACCTCAGCCGCCAGCTGAGAGAGTTTCTCAGCCGCATGACGTGGCTTCATATTAGCCGTAGAGGTTGAAAATTTAGGCGATAAAAGGAGATCCACCACTTTTTTTTATTTTTCGATTATGTTCGCAGTATTTTTTTCGACCTTGCTAAGCTAAATAGGATACTGCGACCGTGGTCGCAGTCTTATGAAATAAGAGTCACAGTCAATTGACAGTGACAATAATCTCGTAAGTTAATTAATTAAGATGATTAGAAGATTGCGACTTCGGTCGCAATCTTATGTAACACCGTCTCTTTGAGAATGTTTTGTTTGATAACATAAATACCTTGGTCATAGTAAATTTTTTTTATTAAGTAATCTAAATAGAATACTACAATCATGACCGTATTTTATGAAACAAGAGACATAGTCAATTGAAGCATTGAACAAGGTCTCGAAAGTTAAGTAATTAAGATGATTAGAAGACTGCGACCGAACACTACGACATTGATCACAGTCTTATATAACCTTAGTCATAGTATTTTTTATAAAGTAATCTAATAGGATACTGCGTCATGGTCGCATTCTTATGAAACAAGAGATATAGTCAATTGAAGCAGTGAAAAAGGTCTCGAAGTTAAGTAATTAAGATGATTAAAGACTACAATCTAAGACTGCGACATTGATCGCAGTCTTATGTAATGGCAGTCTTTTTGAAAAGTTTTGTTTGATAACACTGCGACCTTGGTCCGCAGTATTTTATAACTTATTTTTTATTTTTGCGACCAAGGTCACAGTCTTTTTATTAATAAATTTTAATTAGACGCGACTTTGGTCGCTGTCTTGTAAAATAAATGGTTTGAAGATGAATTCATACTGCGACTATGGTCATAAAATTCAATTTTATCTGATGATTTATTATTATGAATGCGACCAAAGTCGCAGTCCTGATGAAAAGGACAGCTTTTAGAATAATTTTTTCCTGCAACTTCAGTCGCATCTTTGACAGATTGGTTATATATTTATGTGTATTTTACGTGTCTTTCAGATTTTAAATCGAATGGTCAACATTTCTGATGATAAAAATTTCAGATAGGCCTTCCTTTGGAAGAAGAAGAAGAGAATAATTACGATGAAATATTGAAACTAACATTTCAAGGGAACATGAACCTGTCAAAATAGCTGATGGAGATCTAGGTCTGCAATTAAAATTAATATCTGATCCCGCTCCTCGCTCGCTTTTTTTAGAACGATATTCTTTACAAATCAAAAATTAGATCTAACAGCGTGAGGAACGCAGAGAGATAGACATATAAAAGGGAGAAAAATATAATAAAAATATAAATTATACATCATCCCAAGAAAAAGACAACACGATAGGGGCTTTTAGTAATTTCAATTATTTTCAAAAGCGGGGCGTCATTTTAGATTGTCGAATTATGTGGCTCATAATGTGCCACTTCACTGCAGGCTGAGAGGGACTCTCAGCTGTCGGCTGATATACACATTTTTGTGTGTGTGTGTGTGTATATATATATATATATGGTTGAGAGATCGGTCGGGTTCGGGTTTTCGGAACCTAAAGCCGAAACCCGTCCAGCTAGAGCGGTTCGGCTCGGATCAGGTTCGGGTTTCGGGTTCGAGCGGGTATTTCACCCGAACTCTGCTCACCCCTAACTCGAGTTTGCAATTTCACATTAAAATGATAGAATCACGAGGCGAGAGTCGACATATTAATAGGGTTCCTAGTGATGATGTTAGAGACTCGAGAGTTGTTGAGGATGTTTACGTTTCCTCCATTATTACCAGTGTTGTTGAGGATCCACTAACCAATTCTGATACATAGATTATTGATGAATCCATGAGTTTTCTGAGACTACCAATGACGATGTAGATGTGCCAGTCGAGTATAGCACACCCTATACCTACTGATATTCATACTCATGATTACGACACTAGTGATGCTGAGTGTGAGCCATTAGTTGAGTTTACAATGACTACTTTTAATTACCTTCCTTCTAGCCAGCCTTTGGAGTTCTTTACTATGATCCATCAGGAAGTTTTTTGACTTTTTTCTTTTAGTGAGTGTTTAGATATTTGTCCTGAATCTAGTGTCCCGCTAACGGAGTTTGTTGCCCATCTCCTAGCATCCTATATATCCCTTCTGCTTATATTTAGGAGTTACGTCTAGAGTATTTCTTGCATGCATTTGTCTGTTGCATATGATGTCATCACTAAACAGTTGGCAATTGACATAATAACTACAAAATTTTGCATGTCCATATAGTGTATTGTAGGAGTTTTGCAGTTAAGATTGAGGTGATGGTTACAATCACCCTGCAGTTGTGAGGGAGCTGCACGTTCGATGTATATGTTCCTCTAAAGTTCTGAAGATGTTTGCTTCTATTACCGACAAGTTGATATCTCATGAGATCCTGGTATTGGTTTCAGTTTTCAGTGGGATGATTCGCTTCTGCCTGCTGCCTGTTGCCCTGTTCAAGCTTCCATCGACTGCAGTTGTCCATCACGGAAGCCCGTTCCACCTCCACCATGACCCGATTGAGATACATGTGAGCAAACAGTTCAGTTCGCCTGGTCATACTTATCATTTGCCATCATCGATTCACTGGAGATGAATGCTTTTTAAGTCGGAGAGAATGATTAAGATTGCTTTAGTATCTTTAGTTGTGATTGTTTTGTTTATTTATTTAGTCCACATCGGTTATGATCGGGAACTTCTTAGTGTATGAGCCTATTTAAGGCCAATTCTTTAGTTCATTCGTAGGCTATGATGATTTGGTTAAAATTAAATCTTTTGTTTAGCATGCCGATGTGCTATCCAATTTTGAATCTTTGCATGAATGATGGTGCAAAGTGGGAGAGAGATCTCTCAGATGTTGAAGCTCGAATTTCATCTTTATCTACTTAAAATCATAATTTTTTCCCTTTTTTCCTTCTCCTTTCCCGTTCTACATTAGTTAATGATGGGGATTGCTTTAGTATCTTTACTTGTGGTTGTTTTGGTTTATTTATTTAATCCCACATCGATTGTGATGCGAAACTTCTTAGTGTGTTAGCCTATTTAAGTCCAAGACATGTAGTTCATTTGGTAAACTATGATGATTTGATAAAATTAAACCTTTTGTTTAGCATGCTGATGCCCTATTCATTTTAAATTTTTGCATGATGATGTGCAGAGTGGGAGAAATCTCTCGGGTGCTGAAGCCCAAATTCCATCTTTATCTCTTTAAAACTCTAAATTTCTTTCCTTCTTTCTTCTTCTCCCTTCCCGTTCTACATCAGATGGTGGCGAAAATGACGCGATGGGAGACGATGGCGAAGAGTGGGTGGAAGAGGAAGGATGGCGGCGGAGATGGGTTAGGGTTTGTGGGGGAGCGAAGGGTGAAGATGATGAACATGCTTTTTTTTGAGAGATTAGGATTAGGGTTTATTTAAGTGGCTCTAATACCATGTTCAAGTTGTATTAGAGATTGAGACAAAGTTGAATGCCAGGTCTCATACTCTGATTTATTTAAATAAACAATATAGGTACATCTAGTATCACAGGTGATGTGTGACTAAATCAATACATAGTCAATACATTGTCTCTCTCAATACATTGAATGGAGTGGATGTTCAAATTGGATTTTTTTTATCATCAAATCCTACTAGGAAGAATTTTTATCCAAATCATTTGGAAGTAGCCAAGTTCTCCTGTGTGTATTAATCCATACCCGTTATTTGTCGGGGACAATTCATATGCATGTCTAAGAGGTTGGTCACTCTTGTAGGCAAGGGCAGAGTCTCGTTCATCTTATTTAGCATGCCTAGGGTGAGAGTTTGACTTTCACATGCTGGACAATGGTTGGTGCCTTTGTTAGAAACAACTGTGTGCCCAGACTTCAAAATTGCCCGACTTTAGTTGGGTTCATGTTAGAATACTTAGCGTTGCTTAAATAGTAATATAGATATTGCCAAATTGAATTTGATTGGTTGAAAAGGTGTTTTCTCTAAAGGAGTCAATTTGTAATCTCCATGAGATTGTTGAGGAGTCAGTGAATTTAAGCTCTTATGCAAATTTGCAAATGAACTATGGGCACTCTTATTGTGAAACCATGTTATGTTAGATATGTGCCATGTGCACTTTCTAGAATTTTTTTTCTCGGGTGTCGTGTACATGTTTGCATAACCGTGTCTGTGCAGCGTAGCATACAAATCTAATACACTAATTCAACACTAATATTTAAAGAAAATTTCTTTGGAGGCATGACAGTTCTTCTAGGAAAATTATAATTCTAAAGTAATAGAAAACTCCATAAAAATTCTGTTTGAATCACCATTTACTTCTCAGTTAGAAGATATCAGGTCTTTCTACTTAAAGTATAGTAAATTTTGTGTTCACAATTATTTAGTCAGTTTGGTTCTGTGCCCTCCCTACTTGAAAGTCTTGGCGCCGTTCTTGCTTGTAGGTTCGGTGGTCATTGTGGCATGTGAATTTACTTTTTGCATAGTAAGTTTGGTTTGGTTTGCAAATAATATTATTTTAGGGGGGGGGGGGGGGTGTACTATGGAAAACAAGGTTTGAGGATTTAGTTTCTGTTTTTGTTCTGGGCCTTTCACAAAGTTTTGGTTCTAGTTTTGGCGGTTTCGTAAAGTTTCAGATCAGTTTTGGTTTTTCTTTCTACACACATACACACGCGCATTTTTCAGTTTCTATTTGCATATGCAAATACTTATAAATAGATATTAATTGATAAGTTAAATTTTGTAAGGAAGTTAATATGCAAAAACTAACCAAACTAGAGATTATATGTCCCATATTGTGATTATTGTAGAAATTCTAACAAATAGATTTTTCAAATTAGGATCTTACAATGTTCAAGAGTAAAAACTGGTCATATCCAGTTAAATGGGTAACAGATTGGTCAGGTTAATCATTATCCAACCCCTATATGTAAAGCTGCTAAAATTAAATGGGTGTCGCGATGAATTTTCTTTCCTTTCCTTCACTTCAGAGGTAAGTCTCAAGTCCCTTTCTCTTCCTTTCTTTTGCTCGCTCCATTCTCATTTCTTTTATCTTTCTTTTTTCTTTTTTGTCGAAGATTTTGATTTCTGACTTGAGATTTCATTACCTTTTTTTCAATTTTTCCCAAATTCGTTAATATTTTCTAGGAATTCAAATTTTATTGATTTTTATGACTTTGGATTGCTTTTTATACCTTTTAGAGTTAAATCAGCTGACACCAACTTTTTCGGTTAGTTTTGAACTGGGCCTCTTTGAAAAGTATGAAATGGCCGAAAGGTTTCGGTTTCGGTGGATACCTCAATCCTTGATAAAAAACCATTTAAGGACTACAAAGTAGAGATAAAAGAGCACTGAGATGTCTGTAGAAGCTGTGGCCTGTACTCAGTGAGCTCTTATGTGGATATCTACCGTGCATATAGTTTGAGGTAGTGAGCTATAGTGTATATCTACAATCCCTTTAGTTTGAGCACTGACAGTAGAGATTCAAAACTACACAATTCCCTCATTTAATGCCTACTTTTTCTCCCAGTATAAGTTAGGATGGCAGATAATCTCTTAACATCCTCACCTAGTTAGTTGGCATTTCCTAAAACCATCATTTCTTTGTGAGAAGGGGAAATAAAAGAAAGAGAGAAAATAAGAGGGGACCCTTCCATTACTTGCTTTCTGATGCAAGGGAGAAGAGACATGGCTTTGTGATGCAACATCATGATGATCTAGTTTTGCTCTGTGGATTTTCATGTAAAAAGAGTCTGCACTGTCTTTAGCTGCAGTGTAATGCTTATTGGTCATGGTTTATGGGCCTAAGTGCTTGGCAGAAGTAACCCTCAATACCTGCACCCACTACAGACATTAGGGCTGTGGTCCATTATCCTGTGGCTCTATTATGGAATGCAGGTTGGAGCGAGAGAGACAAATCATCTGCATAGTATTGCCCATTAGGGTTGGGGAGTTTGGGGTTCGGACCGTTTGGTGGGGTGGGGTATGGACTATGAGGTATGGACTTGAGCTCTTGGGAAGGCATTTGTGCAACTTCATAAAGTTAGTTTCCTGTACTGGGGACTATAGATGAGGCAATTATGCAACTTCATAACTCACAATTATTCCAATAGTTTGTTTCTTGTATTGGAAGAGTAAAGGTGCGCCCCCCCCCCCCCCTCCTCCAAACAAACACACACACCCAAAAAAAAAAGGATGTGTGTGTGTGTGTGTGTGTGTGTGTGGGTGTGGGTGTTGTGGATGGGGAAACGGGAAATGGCAATTGTGAGTTGGTTTCAAGCGTGGGAATAAAGGTGCTTGGCCTTTTGGTGGTTGTTATTGGTATCAGATGCAATGAAGATCTTCTTTGGTCATTATTAATTTTTTTAGTATGCGCTTTAGTAATCTTATTCCACTGGTTTGTTATCGTAAACCATAATATTGTTAGGACTTGATTTTCTTGTGATAACATGTTAATGATATTGTTCTTCTTTGACAACTATCCTTGATACTTCCTATTGTTTAGGCATCGAAGAACGTTTGGTGTGATTCTGCAACTTATATCCTGATATACGTGGCTCACAATCCCAAAAAGTGACCCTACTTCTTTGACCTTAAGATCCTGGAGACATGATGAAGCTATTTGGGTTGCATGCCTTTCAATTCTGCAGTTTAGGACTTCTAGTCCTTATAAACCTTTTCCAGTAAAAGAGCTTCTTAATGAACCTTCAATTGTATCAAGACTCCAGTTGTATGAAAAAAAAGCCTTAAAAGCATAGCATGTTGCAAAATTGTCACCTTTTATTATATACAGCTACATGCATGTTTTATCAAGTTACAAGTGATATTCCTTTCAGCTACCTTTATGAGATACCTTCTATAGCTCTTTAGCACTCAATGAACTTTACTGACATTTGAGGAGGTTTTTGAACTTCACACCTAATTCTGTCTACAGGAACTGCGGAAACTTGTTCGACGAGTACAATCAGTCCAGCGAGGCTTGGCGGATGAAGAAAGTGGTGAAAAAAATGATTCCAAGTTGACCAAAGCGAAGAAGCCCCTCATTCGCTTCTTACGTTCACTAGCAAAGAAATCATTGGCTGAATAAAGTAAGTTTATGTTCGTATCATCTGTATTTTATATCATAAGGGAAAATTGAAAAGTTTCTCATGTTGAACAAACAAAGCATCAGGAACAAAGTTGCATTCACAACCGAGCATTCTTGTGTGACTTTGCATTATGTGCACGGTTCATAACCAAAGTGGCTGAGTAGTGGGGGGTCATCACCTAAAAGACCTGTGCTTATCAGAAAGCTTTTGACAAAACAGTTGGTTCTGCTTTGGGCCAAGTTTGTACTCATTCGTTTTAAACTCGCTATCAGTAATGGACCAATGGTCCAGATGCCATGGCCAAAACCATTATTGGGCTTTATTTTTTATTATTATTTTTTCCAATGTGTTTCTTCTTTTCAATATTCTCTTGTTGGATGCTTGATGTTATTGCCGCAGTTAGTCCTGATTCTAAAAAGAAGGCTGTGATTCCCATCACTGCTAACCTGTTATCAGCATACATTATGAACAAAAACTATCACCACGGTTGCGACTGAGCCTTCGCTTCGATCATTGTGAAGGTTTTGATTCTGGAGTCTATGATGATTATGGCTGCTGGGTTCTCAAAATTTGGGAGGTTTTGAATCAGTTTTTTTTGATGAGGGCCCGGCTACGTGATTCAGAGGCCGGAGAGGTGTGATTCTTTACAGAGAACTCGATGGTAACATCCCATGTCTTCTTGTGTGATGAATCGTTGCCTTTTCTTCGAGATGATTGAATCTATTCATATTCTCGATGTTTGACATTTGTGTGGAGTTTGAGTTCCAATTGCAGACGACTTTCAAATGCTGTGTTATTTTCTTACATTTGTTTCTCAATAAGTGAAATGCTGATAGTTGGCGCTTCGTTTTCTTATGGTTTTGTTGCATTCTGAGTAAACCTTACGTATGATTTGTCATTAGCTCAATATATGCGAAAATAGTATTTCTCTTGTTGTTTTGTTGTTAATCATCTCCTTTTTTTTGGGGTGATTATTTCTATTTTTTTAACTAAACTTCTTATCTACTTGTTAAAATACTGTAATTGGACAAAGTATTCCAATGCAAACGGACAAAAAAGAGCTATAATTGTATGTGATTTGCTGGACCAATCTCTTTTAATTTAATGCAAATTGGCGCCATCGAGTTATCATCAAAGCTTGTTTGGTTTGGTGCAGATGCGGGGAACAGCGGCGGAAGTGGGAAAACTCATTTTCCACCTCCAGTGTTTGTTTGGACTAGAAAAGAGAATGAGAATTTTTTTTTTATTCTCTCTTTTAACGTTATCATTTTTTCACTTGCAGAGTCTATCTAACTCTTCTTCAATTTGAAAACCGTTCATATTTTTTGCTCTTATAGACCATCTTTGCATGCGGATTACGTCATTAGTTTTTGCCCGGCTGTGCCAGGAAAGAAATAATACGGAGTAAGCTAAACTAAAATTAAACTCGGTTGTGATTAGAAGCTTTGCCCATAGCCACCGCGAACGACGGTAGAGCAGCAAACAGCGTCGGGGTTGATGTTGGGGCCACGTGACGCTGACAGCTGGAGTTGATTTAAAGTATATTATCTTGTAAATTTTTGTTTTTGTTTGATGATTATTTGATGATTATTTGCTGCCGATGAAGCCCCTCTCTGCTCTCTCTGTCCATGGCGGTTGATGCACGAGAGGATGCAAAGATGGTTTGGTGGTGGAACCAGTTTCAGCAGCCGACTCCAGTTGCGATGCGATCCAGGGGCGATCAATTGAAGGGCCTGCTTTCACTGTTGTAAGTAGCCGTGTTGTAAGTTGTACGGTTGCAAGTGAGTTTTACGGAAGTAAATTTTTAATTGGTAACATGAAATTTTAAGTGAAGAAATATATTGTGTTTTATGATGTTTGATTAGTAATGTGTAAATCGTAAGTGAAAAATTCACCACAAAACTAGCCATTTGGTGATTTAAACATATTAAATATTAAAAAAAGTAAAACAATAAAAAATGTAAATATTAAAAGAAAAAATTTGCTACATTCGCCTACTTTTCTTCATAATTAGGGAAAAAATTCAGCTTCATAATTTTATTCACTAAAGCCTCATCCATGTCAGTAAAAAATTGATTCCTCCCAACGACCACTTCTTTATATTTTTGTTTTCTCTTTTACTTTTTCCTATTGCCCCCAACATTGCTCTCTCCTCAACCCTAACCTTGACGTGGTAATTTGCGGGTCGACCTGCGTGATTAAGTCACCGTGGGGGTTAGAAGGGAACTAGGAGCCCCCAGACGATTTTTTTTGACATTGACCTCTTTCAAATCTCGTTTGCTCGTGCTCGCGATGAGCTTCGTTTGAGTTTGTGATCGATGTGGTATTTAGATCTAGAAAAAATGGGGATCATTTGATGTCGGTAAGCAGGAGTTTGCTGATGACAATGTTGATATGAGGAGTGTGACTCATGATCGCAATCCTATGTGAGAACTGCAACTATGCTCGTAATCTTTTATTAGAACACTAGTCTTTTTATTAATTAAAAATTAGGGCATTTTGTAAGAACTGCGATCATTGTCGCAGCCTCAATATAAGCTGAAAAATTGTGTTTTTATGAGAACTGCGATCAGATCGCAGTCATATTAAGAACTAAAAAATAAGGTATTTTTGTGAGAATTTGCTCATGGTCGCTGTCCTATAAAAACTCAGAAATATGTCATAATAATGAGGACTGCGATTATGATCACAGTCCTATAAAAACTAAAAAATAAGGTATTTTTGTGAGGACTGCGATTATGATCACAGTCCTATAAAAACTAAAAAATAAGGTATTTTTGTGAGGACTGCAATTATGATCACAGTCTTATAAAAACTAAAAGATAAGGTATTTTTGTGAGGACTGCGACCATGGTCACAGTCCTCATAAAGAGGACTGCGATCATGATCGCAATCCTATCAAGACTCAAAAACATGTCATTTTTGTGAGGACTGTGAACATGGTTTATAACGCCCTTAACTTTTACACACTCCATCTGCGTCGGGTAGATTGCAGTCTGGGCGGGAACTCTGGAGACGTTAGAATATGGTACATAACTCAAGCAGATCTATCAGATATATAACATAAGCAGATGGATATATATGACAATGGAATAAACATATATCTGACATGAGAATCAAAGAGACTGCAATATCAATATAAAAGAGGAATCCCACAAAGGGTACAAAGTCTCAATCTCTATATACAAAGAAATCCTCATCACTGGGATACATCGTCATATACAAATAGAGTGAAACTAGCCCTCAGCCTAAAAAATAGATTAAAAAAAAAGAGATACCTCTACAGAGAATACATCTAAATCAAATAAATAATACAACATGAGAGGACCCAAATGTTGGAGTAACTCTAAACTAGCATTGGGAACTGGTACCGCTCTCTGAGTGAAATCCAATGGGCACGCCTCTCCGGATGTCACACCAAACCTGAAGGGAGAGGGAAAAAACCCCGACATCAATGCGCCAACAAGAACAAACTCAAAGGTTGCCTCCCACCATGAGTTCGAAGCCAGCTCATAAAGGTTGAGAATACAAACCAAAAACTAATGGAGAGGGTAAAACTATACATGCATATAAAACAATAGCTTGGTAGTAAACATGATTTGTAATACTCGATGAATCAAGAGCAATATATAACAATTTCATATCAACACCACTTGCACAGTATAAAATGATAAACACTTCTATAATACATCACACATATACGTATTCCTTATTCGCATTCTCCCCGTCAACGAACGCCATCATTCGCAATCGCCCCCATCAATGAACGGATATAACACATGCATACCACCAATAACTCCGCCAATAACATCATCGAACATACCACCATATTCCGTAAATAACATCATCCACATACATGCTCATACACATATCAATATGTCAAACATCAAGTTCATAATATTCCCGGTTCATACATCACACGGGGATTAACACATAAGAAAGTGCAATACTAAATCATAGACATCTAGATCTGATGAAAATCATATTTTTTAATTATCTCTTTTCTAGATCTAATAAAAATTACATTTTTAATAATTCAAACTAACTCAAATTCACACACACACACACACATATATATATATATATATAATATATATATATATATATATATATATATATATATATATGCTAATAGCATTAGCTAGTAGATCAAATTTATTTAGCAAGATCTAACATCATATCATACCAAAAAATATCATTTTAAGTTCATGGGTAAAGTGAAATTACATTTTTAATACACCTTAAGCTTTCAATCCATAGGGAGAGGCAAGCTAGAGTAAGACTTGCCTTTATTAGGTCATGGAGGTAATCTAGATGAAGAGCACATGAAAAAGAAGTCCATCTATGCATGCTTCACTCCATGGGAAAATTCAGGGCCATCTCCATCTTCTTCTCCTTCTTCTTTTGCAGCTTGAACACCAAGAAAAGAATCCGCGATCTTCTCCTTCGCAAACAAGGTTGGCCAAGAGAGTAAAATAGAGAAGAAGAGAGATAAGGTTTAGAGGAATGGAAAATGAAACGATCTATTAGCTCAAAGGCCCATCACTCTAGTTTTGATGATGATCAACTCATGTAGTTATAGTACTAATGATCTTGTGTTTAATTAGTTTCAGATTTGTGATCAAGATCTTAGTTGGTGTGTAGCTTCAACAAAGGATTTTAAGTCAAGTTTTGGAGCTCACACGGGTTTGATTCAAGAGCTTGTGCATCAAGACCACATCAAGTACTTAAGAGGAGTCTAGCTCGTTGGATCAAGTTTGGACCAAGTCAAGAAGAGGAGAAGACTTCAAGAAGAAGACTTGTGTCTAGGTTTGTTTTTATAAGATTTTGTTTTTAGATAAAATGTAAAGGATAGAATAGTTGGTGGATTGCTCAAGTATATCTTACACACACACACTCTTGATTTATATGTTTTTTCATAAAAGAATTTTTATTTTGAAAAAATACAAAAAAGTTGTTCTTTTTGAAAAATACTGGTTTGATTTTTTAAGTATACATGTCTTTAACCAAAATCATGTTTAGAGCTTAAATGACAAAAATATAGATATTTCATTATGTATGTGTAGTGGATCATATCCATACACTCTATGCTTTCAAAGTATTTAAAATATCTTGTTTTTGTATTTGGAGAAGTTTTGGAAAAATCAATTTTGAAAAAATACAGTTTTTGTTTTTTTAGCCAAATTTATAAGTTACAAAAATAGTTCAAATTGTTTGTAACATGTCTTGATTTTACTCAAACATGTTTGTATATCAAAGTATAATACTGAAACTATTTTTGTAGAATTTTAGAGATTTTATGGGATTTTATCAAAGTCAAAACGCCAAGTTTTTTAAACCCAAAAATGTCCTGACCTGGCTTCTGCCAGTCGACCGGACCGGTCGACCGAGCTAGGAGTCGGTCGACCGGGACGGTCGACCGACGTGCACAGAATATGCACGCCAAGTTAGCTGGAGGGCCGGTCAACCGACCCGGTCGACCGCCAGAGAGCTTCTGCTTTCTGAAAAGCGCCGGACCGGCATAGAGCTCTGCTCTCTGTTCCAGGCAGCGGTCGACCGAGGCTCCAACGGTCAGAAATCTGACCGTTGGCGGTCGACCGGGCCGGTCGACCGCCAGCCGCCAGGGCTGAAAAATTGCCCCAACGGCTAGTTTTTCTAGCCCTATAAAAGAGGGCTTTTGGGACTGTTTTAGATAAGATTTTTTAAGTGTTTTTTGCACCAGTTTTTCTTACATCTTTTAAGAGTTTTCTCCACTTGTATTTAAGCCAAATACTTCCATTCAAAAGGAAAGTTTATCAAGAGTTTTCAAAAGTGATTTTCTTGTGTTTTCTACCACACATTCAATCCTAGTTTTCTCACACAACACTTGAGCTATCCATTGCTATATCTACCTATAGGGATCTTTGTTGTGAGAGGATTTTAGGTGACCAAAGTATTGTGATCACCAAAGTTCCATCTTTGTATTTGAGGAGGCGGACTTGCGGGTTCGCGGTGTTTCGAGTTCGTGTGTGAACTCTTTGTTTGAGGTGCGGCCTCGGCGAGCTAGTGGGCTTGCGGTGTGTTCTTGTGGGAACAAGAGAGGGACTAGAGAGTCCAAAGAGCTTGTAGGTGTTGCGGCACCAAGTGATCCGGTGGGATCGATTTTAGTGAAAATCCTTCATAGTGTTGAAGGCGGGGACGTAGAGCAAGTGTGCTCGAACCTCGAAACAAATCTCCTGTGTTTGCGATTGCTCTCTCTATCTCTTACTTGTTTATATCTTGCATGCTTATATTGCTTTCATGTTTATATGCTTGATATATATATATTTGTGCTTAATTGTTATATGCTTGGGGATTATTTGCTAACACTTGTATTCAACCAAGAGCCAACGCGGCACCTCAACTCTTATTTAGAGTAATCTTGAGGAGTTAGTCCAGAGCCCTTCACGGGGAATCCGGCTACACTCTTGTGTTATACGTGGTGTTTAGTTTAATAAGTTTTAATTCCGCATTATTGACCATTAGATTAGCTCATCACCTATTCACCCTCCCTCTAGGTGATTTACAAGATCTAATCCAAACATTGATATTTATTGTGGTAGGAAAGTCAAAGAAAAGAAAGTCAAATAAAGAGTCCAGAACAGAAGAGAAAAGAAAAATCCGAGGCCACTTACAACACTCCTCTTGGGTCACCTCAGATCTAGTCCAAACATTGATATTTATTGTGGTAGGAAAGTCAAAGAAAAGAGTCCAGAACAGAAGAGAAAAAATTAATCCGAGGCCACTTACAACACTCCTCTTGGGTCACCTCGAAGGCACTCCTCGAGGACAGCAGCAACACCCCCCTGACTCCCCGATGACTCCTCCCCGACCCTGAGGACCAATCCAAGCACTCTGACCCTGAGGACCAATCCGAGCACTCTGACTTGCGCACATGTGGCAGGGGCCTATGCACTCATTACAACAGATTTAGAAGAGTTGGTATATATACCACTCAAACCAAAAGTAGAAGTGACGGAACACAAGTTTTCCTCCAATATTAAACACATCCAACCGCCATCTTCAAACATCACAATTTTCTCAATTCTTATCGGAACTCGATGATTCAAGAACCACTGGAAAGATCTTCGAGTCACTACAACTCTTATGAAGACACCGAATCTATATGAGGCATATAATATTGAAGTTTGTTGGTCTGTGGTGGTCTGTCGGTCTGCTCAATAGTCAACACCTATATACACACATATTTGCATCATTACAACAAAACTCTTAGCAATACACACACACACACACACATACATCCATATGTATATCCACACATCCATATATGATATAAACTTTCAAAACTTAAGGGTGTAACATGGTCCCAGTCCTCAGAAATATGACATTTTTTAGGACTGTGATCATAGTATGGTCGCAGTCCTCAAAAATAGAGATTGGCTATGATCACAGTCCTCAAAAATAGATTACCAATAGTCTGCATTTTTGAAGCGGTACGTTTTTTTTTAAAGCGATTACTGTAGAGCATTTGCGTCTTTTGCCACTGAGGAGCGCAAAGCGCTTGACACGTGGGCATACCTGATTGGTTTAAAAAAGGAGGTGGTTGAAGTGAATAAAATTATAATGTTGAGTTCTTTTCATAATTACGATTTGACATTGAGATCGGTAGATTTAAAATAAATAATAAAAATAAATTACTAAAATAATAATATTAAAGTAAAAATATTAAAGATTTAAAATAAATAATAAAAATAGTTAATATTAAAATATTAAAATTAAAAATTCTAAAATTTTAATACTAGAATAAAATAAATAATAAAGATCAATCACATCCAACCCCCATATTAATACTAAAATAAAATAAATCAACCCCCTTATTAAAATAAAAATATTAAATATTAAAAAATTCAAACACATCCAACCCCCGTATTAAAATAAAATCAACCGCCTTACTAAAATATTAATACTATTAAAAAATTATTAAAATTACTATTAAAAATATTAAATCAACCCCCATACTAAAATAAATATATTATATAATAAAATAAACAACCACATCCAACCCCCATATTAAAAATATTAAAGAATTAAAATTAATAATAAAAATAGTTACTATTAAAAATATTAAATATTAAAAATTCTAAAATATTAATATTAAAAAAATAACAAGAAATATTAGATTACTAAAATATTAATAGAAAACTAGTATTAATTGTTAAAAATATTTAATATTGCAATCTAACATTAAATATTATTAAATTCAATAGTTAAAAATATTAGATTTCAAAATTTAAGAAAATTAATTTAATAAAAAGAAAAATATTAAATTTATATTAAATATTACTAATCTAGTAATAAAAAAAGATTCTAATAATAAAATTAATAGAAAATTAATAAAAAACTTTAATCTAATAATTAAAATTAAAATAATTAAAAAATTCTCATAATTAAAAAAATTAATTTAATTACAATTAATTGTATATAATACAGATTTGCATGATTACAAAATTAACTATTTGTGCGACCTACATGACCACAAAATTAAATGTTTAGACTGTAAATAGGTTGCAAGTGTATTTTACGATTTACGACCCCAAACAAACATCGTAAGTTGTTGCAGTTACATTTTATTAATTACGAGCCAATTACAAGAAACAAACATGCCCGAAGTGACATAAGTAGGCTTGGCTCAGGCCCCTGGGTCGAGATGAAGGAAAAAGGCAAGCAGATCTGCATCAGATTGCATGCCTAAATTACTCTCACTACCATATTGGCGAGAAAAAGTAAAAAAAAAAAAAAAAGATTTCATTCTTTGTGTCTAGCTCTGAGAGGGGGAGCAAATATTTCACTTGAGAAAAAGACTAATTACAGTACTTGTTGACATTCCAAACAGACATTCGTCTTTGGTCGTGTTCGGCCTGAGCTTTTACATGCGATGCCAATTAATGTGGACAGAAACGGTAAACATTTGTTCGGCGAGTAACGTCAATCATAGGTGTACTAGCGGGTTCAGTTCATGTGTGTGAGCCACACACACATACAATAAGAGGGCCAATCCGGCGTTGACACGTGGACTGGTCCTCTTATAATATGTTATATGTGTGGGCCTCACATACATATTATAAGGGATTATAATAGGATCAGTCCACGTGTCAACGCCGAATTGGCCCTCTTATTATATGTGTGTGGCTCACACACATGAACCGAACCCGTGTACTAGCTAGCTCAAGAAAGTAGGCTAGAAAATGATTCCTTGTTGACTATAGAGAGAGAAAATCTTAGGAATCAAAACATATCATTGGCCATAAATTAAGGGTAAGTTTGCATTTTTTTTTCATAGTTTGAAGAGAAAGTGAAATGTTTTATCACGCCTAGCAAGCAAAGAGTTTGAAAGCAAAGTTGAGACATTCACCTTGTCTTATCATATTATGAGTAGGTTTCATGAGAGGATGGCTGCAACTAGACAAGGTTAACCAGAAATTAATTATTGCATACTTGAGCTGTACCTATTAGGGCATATACGGATATACCCATTGAATTTGCTTGTATTGTCAAATGTCTACTGATTTCAGACTCTCGTAATTTTTTTTAAAATAACCTGACACTCTTTATAACATGCTGATAGTGAGGAACTCAAAGCAGTCAACAATTACTTCTAGATATCCTCACTATTTGACGCTGTTTGACCTCTGTTAAAAAAAAAATTCAGAAAGCTGCCCGCAACACACACACCCCCCCACCCCCCAAAGAACGCCTTCACCGCTGTGCCCAAGCAGAATGTTGTCCGTAGGATAACAATCTCGCTGAGAAATCTACCGACCAGATGAAGACAAATGCAGCCGGAGATGTAACCAACACGACAAGAGTTGAGAAACAATCGAGAAAAGCAATCAACACAGTATTTAACGAGGTTCAACAATCAATACAAACTAATACAGAGGGATACTTGAAGGAACTTTTAGGGATTCCCTGGGATATAATACATGAGGGTTCTAACCCTTATTTATAGCCACAGAGTCTCAGGGTTTTAGGAAACCCCGATTGGAATTCGATCCCAACCAGAAAAGGAATCCGAATCTATAAAGGAAAGCAGAAAACACATCTGTCGGTCGACCGGGCGGTCGACCAACCCTCGTCCTCGGTCGACCGCCCGGTCGACCGCACCCAACAGAGAGCAGCCATGCTTTCAGTCGGTCAACCAGGCGGTCGACCGGGATACATCTGTTCACGTCGTGCACACCGGTCGACTGCCCAGTCGACCGGTCCCTCCTCCGGTTGACCGGGCAGTCGATCGAGGTCATTCTAGGCCTGCTACACGTGTCGTTTCTCGCTCCTTTTGTCTACTGATCTCTGTGTATCTTTCGATGTCTCCTCTATCTCCTCTCTCCTTACAATTCTCCACCTCGGTGAATATCTCTCAAATCTGAGCCGAACTCTAACGAACTCCAATATGTCACTTGGCGAAATCGACACACGATCTCGGCGAAATCGACACACGATCTCGGCTTGTGCACTCCGAACGAAATCGACACACGATCTCGGTGAAATTGACACACGATCTCGGCTTGTGCACTCCCGAACGAAATCGACACACGATCGCGGCGAGTGCACTCTGAATGAAATCGACAGACGATCTCGGCTTGGCCAAAACCTCTTCATTCAAACGAATCGCCAGTACACGTACAATTGATTTCCACTGATCTCATGAGATCCAAACTGAGTTTGTCGTTGCCACTTGTAACTCTCACCAAACTCCAATATCAATTGTTGGCTTCCAACTTCAGCTCAATTTCCTATTAGAATGCACCATACATGTGTTCCCATCACTTCACCTTAGGAGAAATACCATATGAGCCGACCAACGAACGTGTCTCCCACTCAGCAACTTCATGACCTCAAGAAGAACCCATCATGAGCCAACACTGACTCTCCAACTGACTGGCTCTCTCCAGTCTACATGTCTTCAGCTGACGGTCCAACCAAATCTGAGTAGAGCACACCGAACACCATCATCGGCTTCAACAACTGGATGCACAACCCCTTTATGCAAGCTTAACCATCTTCTCACCAGACGATCAACTGCTCATCGAGATCACAATGCTTCACTTCCACGTGAAGTCTAACTCTTCACCTCTATATGAAGTCCAATCGGCTTCTCGAGAACCCAAATAGCTTCATAAGGGTTGCATCATCAAATGTGGCTGCGCCTTTACGGTTGCCTACGTACCTTGCCAAAGGATCAAGCTAACTGTAGTTCTTTTAAATGAGCTTCACTGAGCTCAAGCACTTGTACCTGAATCTTCAGCAGCGAACCTATCTGGCTGAGTCATATGAACCTCCTCACTACCGTCATGGAGAACAACAGCCTTCAACTTGAGCTTGTCGCGGTCACAAGCTTGAGATTCATGCTTTTCACCTACGTTCGTGGTTTTACCTTGGTTCCAATGGCTGCAAACAATTCGACATTCTCATCAATGTCTTCAACCTGTTCAGCATCAACCCTGACTATATGATCTACACCCGGTGTCACATCCGGTGAAGTCTTCACTAATAGCGAACCAACTGGAGATGGTGGAGTAGCATCAACCTCCACCCGCTGCGATACTTTCTTGGTCTTCGTCCTCTCCACCTGCTGAGAGACGGTAGACTTTAACACTGAAGTCTTATCAAACGTGACATGCCGACTCAACACGATCTTCTTATTTTCGGGATCGCATAACCTATAACCTTTCATATTTCTCTTGACACCCAAAAACACAAACCTCTTTACTCGCAGATTCACCATGCCATCTTTGGCACTAAAGTAGGTCGGACTTCCAAATTCCCGCAGCAAAGTGTGACCTTGAGTAGCTTTTCCAGACCAAACTTCCAGTGGAGTTTTATCTCTTATCGCAGTCGATCCATTTATGAGATGGCTAGCATACACAATCGCCTCAGCGCAAAACGATTTGTCTAATCGTGCATTAGACAACAACCACCGAACTTTCTCCAGCAAGGAACAGTTTACCTCCTTAGCCAACCCATGTATACCTTCTGTGAAATGAGTACCAATACCAGTGTTCTGGCCAAATCGTAGGAATTGGTTCATGTATTTTTTAACGTTACCAATCTGTAGCACCTTGATCTTCCTACCTGTCTGCTTCTCCATTCTTCCTTTTCACTTCACCAACATATCTAGGGCTTCATACCTTTGTCTCATTGGATATATCCAACAATACCTAGATAAATTATCAATAAAAGAGACAAAGTCTCTGCGACCTCCAAGCGATGCAGTCTTAGCAGGTCCCTAAATGCTTAGTGAACACAATCAAGAAGACCTTCAGAGCGGTGAGTACTGGTGCTGAATTTCACCTTCTTCTTATTCAGAACGCCGTGTTCACTCACCAAGTTGCAGGTAGCAGCACCTTCTAATGATCCCTTCTTTGCTAGAGCTTGCAAAGACATTTCACCTCCATGTCTGACCTTCATCTGCCAGACCTGTGTGCAAATATTATCTGAAGAAATAGAAGTCTCCACCTCATCTGTAACAGTACTACCCTTCAAGTAGTAGAGATTGTTCCGGCGGACGCCCTTCATCACCACCATTGAGCCTTTGGTCATCTTGAGAACACCATCTCGTATAGATACCACAAGGCCTAACGCTTTCAAAGTGCCAACAGAGATAAGATTTCTTTTGAGTTAAGGTACATACCTCACCTCTTTTAGTTCTCATACTATTCCATCATCCATCTTGATATGGACTGTACCCATCCCTTCCACAATACACGGATGATCATCACTCATGACCGTGAAGCATCCATCTAACTTCTCAAATCTAGAAAACCAGGTCCTGTTCATGCACACATGATAAGTAGCTCTTGTATCTAAGATCCACTCAGCATTATCTGAGTAACTAATAGTAGGAGTAGTAACAGAGAGAGAGAGAGAATACCTATGAGTCTGAATCTGATCCATCTGCCTGTGTGAGATTCGCCTCAGTCTTTGACTCTATCTTCTTACCTTTGGCCTTCGGGCAATCAACTTTCTAGTGCCCTAGCTCCTTACATAAGGCGCACTGATTCCTTTTCAGATCTCTAAAACCTGATCTGGACTTTGATCTTCCCTGATCACCTCTTCCCCACCTATTGGAACTCCTACCTCTTACCGCTAATGCATCTGCTGTTGTGCTCCCCGAAGAAGACAATCTGTCTTGTCTCCTTGCATCATAACTCACAAGGACAGCATACACCTCATTGTAGTCAAGGAAATTTTTTTCATTGATCAATGTAAGAGTAAAGGTCTCATACTCTTCTTAAGGAAGAGAATTCAATAGAATTATCGCCTTATCCTCTTCATCTATCTCCACATTCACATTAAATAGATCTGTAAGAAGTTTTGTGTAGCTATTCATGTGTTCGTTGATGGAGCATCCTCTCTGCATCTGGAAATGATAAAGCTTACTCTTCAACTGCAACCGCAATTCGACGCTTTTCGTCAAATACTTCTTCTCTAGGATCTCCCACAGCTGCCTTGCAGATGTTTCATGCAACACATGATACTTGATGTTTTATATCAAACAAGACCTGATCAAGCCATACGCCGTACGGTTCATCTTGTCCCAATCTTCTTCAGTCGTTGATTCACGCTTCTTCTCTAATCGTAGAGTGTCTTCGAGGTTTGATGCCGTCAGCACATCCATCACCTCACACCTCCACATACCAAAGTTGTTCTTGCCGTCGAACTTCGCCACATCAATCCTTGGATGTGGATTCATGGATTTCACCGACGATGTACTTTCTCCAGCCATCTTCTCAACTGATTCCTCAAAGCAATGTGAAAACAAACGGAGTTAGATAAAACAAACTAGATAAAGATAGGATCTTTACCTCCACGCGAAATCCTCGAAGAGTTTCTGAAGCAATCTACTCCTCCAAATTGATTCATCGAGCAATCTACATGCTGTTTTGAGATCGACACACGATCCCACAAATAGTCCCAATGCTGCTCTGAGATCGACATGCAATCTCCGCCTAACAGCAACTGATGCCCTTGGAATCAACACTGTTGACACTCTAAAAAGATAAGATTCTGACTGGCTTGAACAATGTCTAAACTTGTTGACATTTACAAAAGACAAGTTAAAGATAGGTTGATTGGTCCGAACAATATCTAAACTTGTCGACATTTACAAAAGACAAGCGATAGACAAGCTGACGACCAGTCCTGTACTTGTTGACATTTACAAAAGACAAGTGACAGATAAGCTGACGACCAGTTCTGTACCCATCTCCGAGGGACAAAGAAGCAACTTGGACTCTACTGATCCAGTGAAGCAGGCAGTAAGTCCGGATTGTCTCTAAACAGACCTCAGCAGGTCTAAGATGCTAGCATCGCATGAGCCCAAGGGGACAGCCTCGCTTGAGAGGCTAAGATCACCTAACTCCGCTTTGAAGCCGTTCAAAGTTCCGCCAGGGAACTAACTTATAGCTTCGCTGGAAGTGCTCAGTTAACTCCGCAGAGAGAGTTAACTTCGCTCGAAGCCACACGCGATCGCGCAGAAGGATGTTCAGTAGCTTCGCCACAGACGATATCTAGCTCCGCTGAAGAGCTGTTTTCTGACTTCGCCAGATGCTCCTTCCAGCTCCGCTGCGAGCTCGACGCGGCAGCTCCGCTGCGGGTCTGTTATGGTCAACCTTTGACTAATTAAATCTCCAGATGAGATCAAATCTATTCAGGATCAAGATCAAATCCAATCAAGATCAAATCTGAGATCAAATTTGGCAGTTGATTGTCATGATCTCTTGACTCTCCTAAAACGAGTAAGAGGATCAAGGGAGATCTTCCAATTATATGAAAAGGATCAAAACAAATCAGGAGACCGATCTACCTGCTATTTCTAGCTTCGCAGAAGCTGATTCTAGTCTCGCAGTAAGGCTACTTTCCAGATTTGAACAGATTTGATTCAATTTGTTTTCATATTTTCAAGGGACAATTATACCCTGCTCTCCCTATAAATAGCCCACCAGGGGCTCAAGGAGAGAGGACGGGAAGGAGAGAGGACTGGAAGGAGAGAGGACTCCAGAGGAAGAGAGCTCCCACACGACCTCGACACACGCAAGGACTTCTTCACGACTTCTTGAAAGGACGCACTGCGCGTACAAACAGAGATCTATTCTCTTGAATTCAGAGACTATTAAGAGAGCTGCTTCTCTAATCAGGGTGCTGATACCCTAATACCTTCTTCTCAAGGAATTTTCGGAACCAGGCGAGAAGAAATTCCTAAGCGAAGGCGGTTTTGAGAAGTAACAAGAGGGTTCTACCAACCTTCTGTTCTCTGATTCCCCGAATCAGGCGAGAAGGGAATCTCATCGCTCGCATCGTCAAAGGGACAAAGTGGTCGCGCGCTGACCAGACTCCTATCAGCACACTTCTCCAGAATCTCAGAGGAGATCTACTTGTAATCTTTTTAGAATACTTGTAATTTAGCTCCTCGACTCTCTTTTTTTGTAAGTTTTCCCCTTTGCAAATCAATAGAAAACAAGGTGGCGACTCTACTGGGGACAGATTTCTCTATTGCTGAGAATCAAGTGTCGCAATGCGACGAACAGACCTTCGGGTCTATCTCTGAATTCAGAAAAGCCGGCGCAGCTAGAGCCCCTCTGGCTAGATCTAAAAGGCAAGTCTCTGAGGAGACAGATAAGGCTCTCTGCGAGCCTACTGCGGTCCTCTGGCGCAACAAAGAAGCAGGCCCGAAGGACAAGCCCATCACTTTCGAGAACCTGGTCGTTCACTTCGACCAAGGAAAATTTGAAGAAGTCCTCTCTGGGGTGGTCTAATGCTTCATGCACGGAAGCATAGAAAGGTCTCCATCACCAAGGTTTCAGAATAGAAACCAGGAGCAGAATTCTGCCAATACCCCTCAGCCTCGCGTGTGGCTGGTCAGGTTCCTTGCGAACCTAAGTCTCCCTTGTCAAAGCAGATGTGGAGGCCAAAACAGAAGGCTCTGAGTAAAGCCTCAGGCGTAGCTACGCCAGAACTGCGTCTCTCTCGCGAAGAAAAAGGCAAGATGCCTGCCTGCTCCGACAATGCTGCCAGCCGCGAAGTTATAGCGGCGACCATACCTTCGCCCAACTCAAGAGCAACAACTCGTGCCAGCCTCGTTCTTATGAGCGAAGCTACTGTACCACAGCCTACGCGCGAGGTTCAGAGTCGCGAGCTTAGAACCAAAGCATTATCTAAGGCTAATCGCCTTCGCAGCAGCATAGCGGATAAAGCACCACAGCGTGTTCCGCTCTCCAGTTCATCAAGCGCTAAGCTCACACTTTGTGGCGGAGCTAAAGGATCATCCCTAAGTGCTGATAACGTTGCTTATGCAGCTTCAGCGCCCAAGGGCGTCTCCAAGGTTCTTAGCCGCGAAGCTAGAGCTGAAGCTCTATTCAGTGCTAATCCCCTCTGCGGGGATAAAAGGAACAGGACATCGTCCTATGCGCGATCTAAAAAAGCCTCTGCGCTGGATCGCTTAGGCCCAACTGGGTCTGACTTGCGGGAATTCTTGACAAGCAAACGGAAGTCAGAATCTTTCCGAACTACTTCCCCCTGTTGTCAACAAGTGGGATGTCATTTGGTGACACTCCACTCGGTCCATTGTCGGCTAGGACCAATCCTCTCCACTTCTCCAGGCCGACGATCAGTTTTTGATCGACCGTCAGTGCAAGCCCCGGTGAAACATCATAAAAGGAGCGTTTCGCGAGACCTACCCTCTGCATCCGTCAACATGACCGGAAGAGGACAAGAGCTGCGCAGGGGCAGACAAGCGTCCGACGACACTCCCTACAGCTCCCCAGATCCAGATTACAGCCCAGGCTTAGGCGAAGTTTTGGTGCATGAAGAGGGTGTCTTCTGAAATACCAGATCTAGGGTTGCGATACCCTACAGTTTGAACAGCCATCTTTCTCAACGGTAGTAACCTCGCTGGAACTAAAGGGAGGATCAGTCCAATGGTCTGATGAAGAGGATAAAGATAGTGGGTATGCCTCTTCGGCGACAGTCAGCTCGGTGCGAACAGACAGAGCATCAATAAACATGGCTGATAATGGTATTGACAACCTTCGTCGACGTTTGGAAGCTCAGGAGCAAACTTCCAAAACCCAGCAAGAAGCTTTGGACAACATCCAACAGATGCTCGCTCAACTCCTCAATAACCGAAATAATAATGATACCGGGAGCAATCACGATAAGGAAGAACATCTTAGCAATGAACAGCCAAGGACGGAGAAGTCGAAGGAGGGTTCTTCTTTAGACGCTGAAGTCCTTAAGGGCCTCCAAGCACAAATAACATCCCTAGCGCAGAGGGATGAATTGAAGAAAGTAGGGGCAGTCCGTCCTTACCCGCTGGAGTGGGATTCAGTGCCATACCCACCAAAGTTTAAACCGCCGACGTTACACACGTACGAGGTAAAAGCTCGCCAAACCAGAACATCTACTATTTCCGGTCTCAGACCGGTAATGTTATAGACAATGATGCTATCATGACTAGGCTGTTCATTGGCACCTTAAAGGGGGTAGCATTTGACTGGTTCCGAAGTCTCCCTCCGGGTTCTGTCAATTCTTAGATTGACCTGGAAACTCGATTCCTTTCTCGTTTCTATGAGGACGATACCGAGGTAACCATGGACAAGCTCCTCTCCACCGTGTAGAAGAAAGGTGAATCTGTCCGTGATTATATTGAGCGATTCAGGAACTTGTCTTTGATGTGCCCAGCAGGGATGCCATTACCCATGCTCTTACAGACGTGCAGGCACAACTTCTTAGACCAAGTAGAGATTCGCATGGGGGCTGTCAAAGCCCATACCTGGAAAGAATTGGTCGAACAAGCCGAGATAGCTGAAAAGTCAGCTAAAAAGTTCGAACCATCCACCCCTAAAGGCAAATGGGGTATGATCAATAAAGGACGTGATGACATGGCGCAGTCTTCTCAAGCCAAAGGGAAAGAGACTATGTCCGTTGAATTGTCAGAGGATAGGCAGTCGAAGGCCAAGAAGAGCGACTTCAATAATCAGGAGTCTAAATTCCCTCCGAAACAGTACTCCTTCAGAGACGATCAGGTGGTCACAATATTCCATTTACTCCACAAAGGGAATAAAATGAAGCTACCAGAGGCCCGACGTCCCAATGAGATAGGACGCACGAACGATCCCAAATACTGTCTCTACCACAGGATGATTCACCATCCCACCGACAAGTGCTTTGTCCTCAAGGACAGAATTCAAGCCTTGATCGACGCCGGAGTTCTGACACTGAAGACAGAACAAAAGAAAGTCACTGCAAACATGGTGACCCTCGAGTTCGGTAAAACCCCAAAGGTCACAGTTCCTGACGGGACTTATCCAGTCCCTGCGCCACGGCTGGAAGTCAAACATCCTGCGGCTAAAACTCATGATAAAAGGGGTCTTGTTCCCTTGACACTGGAGACAGGGGAAGTTATGTGGATACACCCAGACCTTGTCCAAGACAAACAATGAGATTCAAAGAAGTCCAAGTCGAAGGGCAAATCTTGCAATGTCATCTCCATCCTGCCAGACGATGACAATCTTACGTCAGCTTCCCTCAGTGATTATGAAGGAGAAAAGCACATTTGCGCGACGCAGGCCGATGTACCTCAGCCGACGGGTACTCATACTTAAAGCAGTATGAGAGAGCTACTGACGAGACACAACAGCAAATGACGTCAGTACAAGTACCAGCATCCGCTTCGGTTCCAACCAAGGGAAAGGAGAAGCCTAAGGAGTTCGGTTCGACCACGTCCTGAAGAGGCCTACAGGCCTAGGGCTTGACATGCCCTTTCGTTTTGACATATTGGCCCAATTGGCTAATATCCCGGCTCGTATTACAATACACGAGCTCCTTCGTCTCTCAAAAGAGACAAGAGAAGCAGTCAGGGATACGCTGGTAAAATTCAGAATTATTCCTAACATGTATACCAGAGGTCCCTAATAATGACGTTCTGTCTTCTTGTCCTGAATGCCATCATGCACAATTGAAGGTACCGGCTATTACCTTCACAGCGGAAGATATGCTTCTCAAAGACAACAAGCACGATCGACCTCTGTACTACACCGGATACATCGGTTCAACATGCATTGAAAGGGTACAGGTTGATCCAGGGTCTGCACTCAGCATCATCCCCAAAAGGCTTCTCTACTTTCTCGGTATACCGCTGTATAGGTTGTCTGTAACCACTGCTACAATATACGATTTCAACGCCAGGAGTAGTCATCCACTTGGAAAAATTTGACTCCGTTGCCGAGTCGGGAGCCTGAAGTCAGAAGTGACGTGCTATGTCATTGACGCTGACCGTCATACAACCTGCTACTAGGACGACCGTGGATTCACGCCAACTGGATCATTCCCTCCACGCTGTACCAGTGCTTCAAATATGTTGAAGATGACGCGACAGTACGAACTGTCTTTGCTGAGAAGCAACCATTCAAAGGGGTGAAAAATTACTTTACTGACGATCTCCTATATTAAGAGACCGGTGAAACGTCCAAAGAATCACTGCCGAACGATGATGATAGTGGCAATGAGGCGGATTCAGAATCTGAAGCAGGTATGCCAGCCATCTTGATTGGCGAACCAATTATAGCATGTCTTAATAATCCCCAATGTAACACTCCTTCTGAAGATGAAGGTGAATGGGTAATTAATGATAATATTTATTTTGATTATCCTGCGAGTGTTGGGTTGTCTGAATCCATCATGGATAGCTCACTGCACATCCCTTTACATAGACCAAGTGCATCCAACACACCCATGGAATCTGTAGAAGGGGCCGTTTTGGTGATCCCTCCATCCAAAGAAGGTCAATTACCAATAATATTCGGCAGAGCCCAACCACGAGGGTCCACAGCCATGGATTCAAGTTCAGACTCAGACACCCCACAATTTTTCCATTACGCGCGATCAACACGCCATATTATGAAGAAAATGGGGTACAACCTAAAGCATGGAGAGGGCCTGAATTTCGGAAAAGGAAGGCGTAGTTTGCTGCGTAACTTTGTGCCAAAAGGGAAGCCTGCAGATTATTATGATAACACACGCAGGGGTTGGGATACGTTACACCCACATCGCCAGCAACGGTTCAATTCAAAGATGACGAACCAATTCCATCGCATTCTGCCTCATCCTCCGAGTGGGACTCAGATGTCAGTGTGGGAATGATGTTCAAGAATCTCACCGTTAATATGACCTCAAACAGTCAATTGGGGCCTGCGGAAGCTACTGATGAGGAACCATGGGCTCAGCAGTTAGATCTCCAATGGGAAAAGCGATTCGAACTACGCAACCCACCTACTGAGGACAAAGTGATGCAGGTCAACTTGGGTAGTCAAGATCACCCTAAGCCCATCTTTATAAGTGAAAGCTTGTCACTTATGGAAAAGGAAGAATTAATAATACTCGTAAAAGAGTATATAGATGTTTTCGTATGGAACTACGAAGACATGCCCGGACTTGATCCACAAGTCGCCATGCACCGTCTGAATATCAAACCCGACGCCAAGCCAGTCAAGCAGCAACAACGTCAGTTTCGCCCGAACATTATGGAGGCTATTGAAGCTGAAGTTCACAAGCTCATCGCATGTGGCTTCATACGGGAGGAACAGCATCCAGATTGGGTTGCCAATATCGTTCCCGTCCTTAAGAAGAATGGGAAAATACGGATCTGCATCGACTACCGCGATCTCCATACGGCTTGTCCTAAAGACGAATTCCCACTGCCCATCACTGATGTCATGATTGACAATACCTGTGGATTCAAAAGAATGTCTTTCATGGACGGCTTTTCAGAGTACAATCAAATTAAAATGTACCCCGACGACGAGAAGCATACTTCGTTCCGAAAACCATTGGGGTATACTGCTACACTGTGTGCCCTTCGGACTAAAGAACGCTGAAGCAACCTATCAATGGGCAATGAGTACAATCTTCCGCGATCATCTCCAAAAAATGGTAGAATGCTATGTCGACGACATTGCTGTCAAAAGCCGCAACAAGAATGACCATCTTCGTGACTTAAGAACGATGTTCGACATAATGCGGGCTCATCAACTGAAAATGAATCTTACAAAATCTTTCTTGGGAGTTTCGAGTGACAAGTTCCTTGGGTTTATTGTTACATCAAAAGGAATTCATCTTGACCCAGACAAGGTCAAAGCCATTCAGAGCATGCATCTACCGAGGAATCTTAAAGAGCTCAGAGGCTTGCAAGGTAGACTGGCTTATATTAGAAGATTCATCGCAAATCTCTCAGGCCGCTGTCAACCGTTCACCCGACTCATGAAAAAGGGTGCTTCTTTCGTATGGGATCAAGCTTGTCAGGAAGCTTATGAAGATATCAAGAGATATCTCACAAAACCTCCAGTCTTAGGGGCTCCCACATCAGGAAACCATTCTTGCTTTACGTGAAAGTTATGGACCATTCTCTTGGTGCCCTCCTTGCTCAAAAAGATGACAATGGTCACGAACAGGCCATTTATTATCTAAGCATGACTCTGATAGGGGCGGAATCTCGTTATAATCCTATCGAGAAGGAGTGCTTAGCTCTTGTCTTTGCCGTTCAGAAAACACGACATTATTTGGTTGGCCAAACCATACATGTCATCTCCAGAGTGAATCCTTTGCGCTTTCTCATGACGAAGCCAGGATCATTTAATTCAAGATTAGCTAAATGGGCACTCCTTTTGTCTCAATACGACATGACCTTTATCCCTCAAAAGGCGGTTAAAGGCCAGGCCCTTGCGGAGTTCTTGGCTGCTCATCCAGTCCCGAAAAACTCAAAACTTCATGAGGATATTCCAGATGAAGTTTTCGAGTCCAATGTAACTTCAAAGGATGAAGTATGGCAGATATTCTTCGATGGAGCATCACGAATAGGTCCTAAGGGCAGGATCATCGCCGGCGTGGGGGTTGTGTTTATCTCTCCACAGAATCACGTCCTTCCTAGAGCATTCTCTCTGACGGAATCATGCTCCAACAATGTAGCGGAATATAATACTCTGCTCATTGGTCTTCAGCTCGCCCACGGAATGGGGGTACGCTATCTTGAAGCTTAGGGCGATTCAAAACTGATTATCAATCAGGTTAAAGGCAAATATGAGGTCCGCCACGAAGACTTGGTGCCGTATTATCACACAGTCATCGAATTGGCTAATCTGTTTGATGGTTTCTACATCGGGCACGTGTCTCAATCTCAAAATACCAAGGCAGACACTCTTGCTGCATTAGCAACAACACTAGCCCTGCCAGTCGACACCGAGTATCACCTCACAGTGACAACTCGACACCTTGTATGCTCTAAGCATATGTTAAGAACCCGAGAAGCCTATAATGTCTTGACGGATCTTGAGCCGAGAGATTGGCAATTTCCTCTCATCGACTATGCCCTACATGGTCTGCTGCCAGACGATCCTAAAGAAGCGGCATCTATCAGACGAAGGTCTCTCCGTTTCTACTACGATCCAACTCTGAAGACACTTTACCGTCATTCATATGACGGTGTTCTCCTCCGTTGCCTTTCTAATTCAGAGGCGCAGGAAGTGCTTAAAGAAGCACACGACGGCATTTGCGGAGCTCATCAGCCAGGTCCAAAGCTTAAAGACAGATTGCATAGGGTTGGATACTACTGGCCAACCATGATAGCCGATGCCATCCAATATGCACGAAGGTGTAAAGCATGCCAAATTCATGCGGACTTCATACATCAACCCTCAGAGTTGCTCCACCTAACTGTTGCTTCATGGCCATTTGAAGCATGGGGAATCGATGTCGTAGGGCCAATCAGCCCCTCTTCGACAAGAGGTCACCGGTTTATCCTGACAATAACCGATTACTTTTCAAAATGGGCAGAAGCCATACCATTGGTTGAAGTTAAAACTTCTAACGTGGTTAATTTCATCAAACACCATGTCATCCATCGATTTGGTGTCCCCAGGCGGATCATCCATGATAATGGTCCCCAATTCATAAGCCAGGTATTCTATCAATTCTGCAATAAATACCGAATTCAAAATGTGACTTCAACTGCCTATAATCCCGCCGCTAATGGCTTGGCGGAAGCATTCAACAAAACAATCATCAAGTTACTCAAAAAGTTCATCTCCTCGAATAAGCGAGATTGGGACGAAAAGCTTGGTGAATGTCTTTGGGCATACCGGACCACAGTTCGGACCCCGACAGGTAATACTCCTTTTTCCCTGGTGTACGGATGCGAAGCTGTCATACCGTTGGAAATCCAGATGCCGTCACTACGAGTTGCTCTGATCACTAAGATCACATCAGAGAACAATGATCGGTTGCATCTTCAAGAGCTCGAAGCCCTAGATGAGAAGCGACTACAGGCTCAGCAGCATATCGAGTTGTATCAAGCTCGAATCTCAAAAGCCTTCAATAAGAAGGTCAAACAAAGAGTCTTCCAGAAAGGAGATTTGGTTTTAGCCGTCAGACGACCGATGATCATGACGCACAAAACCAAAGACAAATTTCAGCCTAAATGGGAAGGACCGTTTGTAATAGAAACAGTCTATTCAAACGGTACATACCGCCTTATGACTTCAGATGGCAATTTACTCATGATGCCAATCAATGGTAAGTTCTTAAAGAAGTATTATCCTTGATTAAGGATCCTTCTCATGATCAAGTTAACACTACACCTCTGATCAAGACCTTCACATCCAAGGTACACACAAAAGAGAGCCTCTCTCTTCCTCCAAATGGGATCATACAACCATAAACCAGTAGGAACCTAGTCATATACTGGTTGTCCAAAGGAGAAGCAAGGTTGCACATATGCTAACCAAATGATCCAACACCTTTAACGGTTAAGGATAGAGGAAAATGTTGGCCTTTAAGCCCAACATAAGTCCTCAACAACTCATCATGCCGAGGGAATAGCATGGCTAACCCGACTCAAACGGTAGTTGGTAAAGGCATATCAAACTCGTTGACAGCTGGGGATTTGCTAAAAATCCTAAGGGACCTGTTCCCATTTGATTCCCTCTCCAAAATCACTTACCAATTCTCATCCATAGAATGGTAAGACCACATATACAGATCTTTCCATCCATTTCGCTGTTACGTTAACATTAAACCTATGATAGTGATCTCCTCGTTTTTCGCAATGAAAATGAGACCTTTTTCCAAATCCCATCAAACCTTCGAGCTTGTTGACATTTACAAAAAATAAGTCTCACCTTTCAGTCCGTCTAGGACAACTTCTATACTTGTTGACATTTACAAAAAACAAGTATCACCTTTTAGTCCGTCTAGGACAACTTTCAAACTTGTTGACATTTATAAAAGACAAGTTTCAGTCCGTCAAGGACTACCTTCGAGCTTGTTGACATTTACAAAAAACAAGTCTCACCTTTCAGTCCATCAAGGACTACCCTCAAACTTGTTGACATTTACAAAAGACAAGTTTCAGTCCGTCAAGGACTACCTTCAAACTTGTTAACATTTACAAAAGACAAGTTTCAGTCCGTTAAGGACTACCTTTGAGCTTGTTGACATTTACAAAAGACAAGTCTCACCTTTCAGTCCGTCAAGGACTACCCTCAAACTTGTTGACATTTACAAAAGACAAGTTTCAGTCCGTCAAGGACTACCTTCGAGCTTGTTGACATTTACAAAAGACAAGTCTCACCTTTCAGTCCGTCAAGGACTACCCTCAAGCTTGTTGACATTTACAAAAGACAAGTTTCAGTCCGTCAAGGACTACCTTCGAGCTTGTTGACATTTACAAAAGACAAGTCTCACCTTTTCAGTCCGTCAAGGACTACCCTCAAACTTGTTGACATTTACAAAAGACAAGTTTCAGTCCGTCAAGGACTACCTTCGAGCTTTTTGACATTTACAAAAGACAAGTCTCACCTTTCAGTCCGTCAAGGACTACCCTCAAACTTGTTGACATTTACAAAAGACAAGTTTCAGTCCGTCAAGGACTACCTTCGAGCTTGTTGACATTTATAAAAAGACAAGTCTCACCTTTTCAGTCCGTCAAGGACTACTTTCGAGCTGGGTGGCTTCTCAACCGGTTACGTCATTGCGACCTCTGAACCGGCAGATAGCCAAGTCTCACTTTTTTTAGTCCGACAAGGACTACTTTCGAGCTTGGTGGCTTCTCAACCGGTTACGTCATTGCGACCTCTGAATCGGCAGATAGCCAAGTCTCACCTTTTTTAGTCCGTCAAGGACTACTTCGAGCTTGGTGGCTTCTCAACCGGTTACGTCATTGCGACCTCTGAACCGACAGATAGCCAAGTCTCATGATTCAGTCCAGTAAGGACTATTTTATCAAATGGCTGCAATGCAACTTGAAAGCGACAATTCAAAAGATAAAACAAGTTGGAAATACGACAGGGGAGTCAAAATAAAATTACTTTCATTGATTCCGAAAGAAGGGATACATGAAGGCACATATATTACAAGCTATAAGGGTGCTTCATAAGATTTGATCCGTTCTTCAAGAAAGGCCAGCCTTGTCTTCCTATCATCAGCAGCCCGGACAAGCGCCTGCGATCTTAGCTCAGCCTCATTAAAGCTCGCCGTCTAGGCCAAGCGAGCTTCAACCTCAACCAAGGTTGCCCTCTGAGCTAACTCCTGCCGCGAGAGTTCGTCACTCTGAGCCTTAAGCTGCTCAAGGCGCGCAGTCTCTTCAAGACGCACTGGTTCAGCCTTGGATAAAAGAAGATTTTCCTTCCTGATCATCTCCTTGGCCTTTTCAATTTTATCTTCAGCGTCAAGAAGAGCACTGTTAGAAGCATCTATGGCGTCCCCGAGCTCTACCTTCCTTGTTTCCAAGGACTTCAAGTCAGAAGAAATGGCCTTAGCAGCTTCCTGAGCGGCAAGATGGACTTCATGCATTTGAGCAATAAGGTGCGCAAGCTGCTCGCTAACCGAAGACTCCAGGTCCGAATGGCTAAGACTGCGCCATTCGTCTACATCCCTCTCAAGTTGGTCTACCAGAAGTTCCAATGCAGCGGCCTGGTTATCCCCTCCAAAGTCTCGGATACTCTCAATACTTCGGGAGAAGACTACCTTTAGAGCAGAGAATGAGATAGTCGAGCCTTTCAAAATCAAATTGATGGATCGCTTCAAGCCCTTATAAAAGCTATCGACTAGCTCAGCCACGAATTCATTCTCGGCCTCAATCACTCCTGGAAGACGGCAGCCTCTGAAGATTCCACCAGCTTTATTGATACTACTGTGGAAGGAATAGTAGAAGCACTGGCTGCAGCAACATGAGAGGTCGTCGGTGATCTCGGCGGAGTCCTCATTTAAACTAGTACACTAGCCACAACCGAGGTCGGACTAGTGACTACTTCTGGGAGAGCGGGCTCAACCACCACTGTTGGGGAAGTAGGACTTGTAATCACCCTCAGCTCCGCACCTGGCAATATAGATGGCGCTGGTGAAACTAATGGCACCTCACTCGTTGATATAGTTGGAAGTGAGGTTGCCTCCGTGACTACCGTCTCCTCAATCTCTGTTCCTCTGACTGGTTCAGGCTGATAAGAGGGCAGGTCACCATACAAAGCATCCAACTCAGCAGCATCCGCTGCGGTCGAAGTGCTTACTTCACCCTGGATCCCTCAGGAAGACGGGTGGGCTCTTTTGAAGTCCCAGCGCCCGAAGGACCTACGTCAGCCGCATCATCTCCGGACTCTTCTGAGACGGCGAAAAAGCCAGCCTCATCGCCCTCCTTATAAGTAAACAAGGGATCATAATGCTCCCCTTGTTCTCCGACAGCTTCAGCTCTTGGGCTTCTTACCGCCTCGGTTCCTGAATCATAAAGCAAATAATGAGCCGTCTGGAACACATAAAAAGTATATTACAAGGACGAAGCTGATCTTACCAAGGTCCGGAGCGGCTTCGCCAGTAGTCGGTTTTGGAACCGACAATTCAGTTACTAATGGGGTAGGAAGAGGAGCCGCAGCAGGTAATTCGCCCTCTGCAACAACTGTAGGAGCGTAGCGATGAGGCTTCTTCACTACCCTCTTCCTACGAGATCCACCATCCTGTTTTCGTTTGAAGTGGACGTCGGGATCTTCTTCCTCCACTTCTTCAACATTGGCATGTTCTATGGGGGCCGTCCCCACCACGCTAGAAGCAGCTGCTGGAGCCTCAGCACCCGTATCCGCTTCGAAGCGAGGACTCCCTGCATCTGAGGCTTCACTGTCATCAACGGCAATGAACTCCCCAAGGCCTGGGACGCGAACCCTTTTACCCTCGCCTTTCTCAGAGACCTTCTGCTTCAGCCGCTGAGAAATTAACTTCACACCAGAAGAATTAACAGAGAATCTGAGGGGTGTGGAGTTTGAGGTTGCATACCACTGACAGAATCTCAGGGTCGGAGTCCTTAGCGGCATGCACAGCCGCACCTCGGTACAGCCTGCAATGAAGAACCGCCAGGCACGGGCTCCATCGATGAGACTCCCCATGAAAGCCAGACTGATGTTTGGGTTGCCCACGTACAGTTGGTCATATCCAAACTGACGGGCAAACCGACGTGGAACATAAGGCTCCAAGTAGCAGATGTCCTCGCTTCTGTATAATAAATGTGAGGGCCGAATGCTGACCAGCCACTCAAAAATTCCCCGGCTCAATGACGTTTGCCCTTCCCCACGTCTTTGAACTCCTCTCCATAGCCTGCATCCCGAATATAGGGGAAGCAGCGGAAAAGGCTATAGATGTCATAGCGGCTCAGCAATTTACGGGCCGCAGCCACGTAAGTCTTCAGCCATGAACATCCCTCGAATCGGCAGAGAAGCGCCATTCAAACACCTTCTGGGGGGTCCTCTCCGGCTTCGATCAAGGAGGGACAGTGAAGGGTAAACCACGCCATCAAATAAGTATACGGCAGACCTATCCTGGGGTTTGGTCCATCGCAGGGCAAAACAGTCCCTTTTCCCCGCTTCGTCGTTGGTGGCCTACAGAAAGCCTCCGTCAATGCACGAAGGCCTCTCTGAATACAACACACCATGGCCGGAAGAAGTCCCAGAAAATGACCATGGACTAGACGAACGGCAGGCAGCAAGACAGTCGGATGAATGACGTCGCCCGAAGAAGACGGCACCACACACCTCTTTAACCAGACCGTCAAGAAACCAGCCAGCAGGGCCTTCGGGACGTCGTCGACGAGCCTGATGGTGGAAACTCTGAAGAATATCGCCTTTTTCATAGGGGCCGTCATCTTCTTCCAGAATCAGATCCCCCTGAGAATGCTTTTGCATTCGGCGAAAGATGTCTTCGTCAGCAACTCCACAATGAGCCGCTTCAGGAGTGTTTTCCATATCAGGGAACAAATAATCTCCCCAGCTCTTCAAGCTGCATGAAGTTCCCTTATTTCTTCCATGCATACTTGAGCAAATGTACAAATGGCACATTAACTCCCGGTAGGTCTCAAACAAGGCGGGCTCCTGCTTCTCCAGAAGTGCCATTCCGCCTCACACGGGAAGTATTCTTCGTGTGGGAAAGATCCCAAAGACAGAGCAGAGACTTCCCACATCTCATGCAGAGCCATACCCAATTCGCCAACAGGGGTGAAGAAGGTCACTGTAGCCAGGCAATATAACTCGAAGATGGCGTAGAAGTTTGCTACGCTCATCTGAATGCCATAGCAGGTCGCCCTGACGGCCTCATAAAGATTAAGCCTCTCCAGATCCTCCTCGAAATGAGCAAGGACATATAGAGTCAAATCCCTCCACTATGCCTTCGGAGGGTGAATCCAGCCTGGGGTCCTGAAATCAGTGGCTGGATAGTTGCCATGAACCTTAAAAAATTGATTCCCAAAGGTCTGCGCCACCGCAGGGTTTTCTCCCACTGGGATGTCTGGGAGTACATTCCCAGGGTGGAGACCCATTATGCAGCGAGGAGGCCTCGCTCTTGCGTAACCAGGAGAGTGAAGTATCAATTTCCCTACGTGAATGGAGTCAGTACTCTGACTCACTTGCCACTGCATCTTCCGAGCCTTCGTCACGCATTGAAAGAAGGATAAGGGAAAATGCCGCTTGTTAGACGGAAGATAGAACTTCTCGCCATCCAATTAGAAAATTCACTGCCCCTCTCCGCCAAGCAGTTGGCGATCATGGTCTGGTGCCGCATCTCCAAACACGAACCCGGGCTTTCGATGGATTCTTCGGTTAGAATCTTCGAGGGGAGCAGTAGTCAAGATGCTCCTCATGGTGCGTTGATCCCCACCATGAATAAGTGTATCCCGAGCAGGAGAGCTCCGCTCACTGAAAAGCGAAGCCTGCCCTTGGAACTGCAGGCTGACATTGCCGTCTAACCCCCTGGCTATGCCGAAGAGACTGTTTAAAGGACCAGGAGTGTAGTGCACTGCAAGAACAAAGAAAAAAACTATGATTAGTTCATCAGCCAAGCAAAGGCTTAAAGCAAGAAAGCAAAATCTGTTAAGGCATAAGCTAGCTCTCCGAGCGAAGCTGGCCTAATGATAACTTCGCCCCGAAGCTTAGCTTCGCAGCTGCAGCATATCTCCGCATTCCACACGAAGGCAGGATGCAGGAAAACATCCAAGTGTTAACTTCGCTCTAGAAGCTTAGCCTCGAACAACAGAATGCGACAAAGCCCCAAGGGCTAACTTCATCAGAAGGATATTATGGTCCAAAGACTATTTCAAGGGCATCAGGTCCTTCTCAGTTACATGTTAAAGGACAACTTCGCATCCTGTCATTCAACAGGATGTGAACCGCCTAAGGATAGCTTCGCTTGGAAGCTTAAAGAAGATCTCTTCAAGAAATCAAAGAAAATTCAGGGAATTGAACTCCCTAAAATCACAAGAACATGATTGATCGTCCTGAATTCATTTAAAGACAGCTAGAAATCGGCTTTAAGAGAGAGATGACAGTCTCTAATCAAAAGGGAAAGATCCCTACCGGCGATTGGTCGTTCGATGACCGGAGGAGGAGAAGGACCCTCCGCTGCAGAAGTTGCCACCTCTTTTCCCGCTCGTCTCTTGGGAGCCATTAAAGAACAGTAGAAGTTCTTGAATTCTTGAACAAAGAAGAAGAAGAAGAAGAAGAAAAGAGTTAAGTGCTCTGTAAATTTCAAAGAGAAGTGATGACTTCTCTCTCAGCCCGATGAGGCTTTTATAGGCTGATGAGCGCCTGAAACGACGCGTCAAAAATAGTACAGGCTGTCGTTTCAAATTAATTTGAAATGGCGCCTAAAGCGCCTTCCTGAGAAGCGCTGATTCAGCCCACTAAGGGCTAACTTCGCCACGAGTCAAGTGCAGACTTCGCGCGATGTATCGTTAACTTCGCCGAAAAGCTTGCCATAGCTCCGCCAAAGGCACAGTCCGAACTTCGCGGAAATGCTAATTTCGCTGGAAGCGCGTTCCTGATTCAGAAAGGATTCTATCTTTAACTTCGTATGAAGTCTAGCTCCGCCGGACCGATTCAAGTGAATCAAAATCAGATGAGCAGAAATTGAACTTTCATTAATTTAAAAGGGAAGGTACATTGATACTATTACATCAAGGTTGTGTTTCATACAAAGAGTCATTTGCTCAAAAGGCATACAAGTGGTCCTATCTACTTTCAAGCATAACCAACTGGACACGAAAGGCCTTCCTCCTGCACAAGGCCGTAATTCTTCACATAATGGCAGATGGTGCCACCAAGAAGTTGAACCTTCCGTAATTAAAATTGGCGAAGGACTGATCGCCACCAGAAGGCTGGATCTTCTTTGATGAAAATTGGCAATGAAGGATCCGAGACCTTACAGGTGACGTCCGCTTTCCCGAAGTGGATCATCTCGGATAAGCGACTACCAGTCTCGCCTCGAAGTGGATCATCTCGGATAAGCGACTGCCAACCTCTTCTGGGAACACACATCATTTCCCCAGTTTGTTCCTCCTGCTTAGGATTAAAGTTTCAACCGAAAAAGCAAGAGGCAACTTCTTGATCTCTTTCATCAAGTCAAAAGATTGACGAACATAGCTCACTGTAATGCAAACTGAAACAAGTTAGCAGTAAGTTAAAGGAAAAGCTACAAAAGTGAAACGCTAAGTCAAGTTCTTTGCGCGAAGCAATTTATATCCGATTCAGTTGCAGCAGAGGATAGCCTCGCTTGCACAGTGATGATGGGCTAGCTCAGCATAAGCCAAGTCCTAGCCTCACCTATACGGCTAAGCCAGACTGATCCAGAGGGACGCAGTCTTGAGCCCACTTATATGGCAAGACTAGCTCAACCTTGAAGAAACTAAGTCCCAATCCTTGCCTATGCGGCAGACTTAGCAGGCAAGCATGCAATATTCTTTCTTTGTTCAAATGATAGCTTCGCCAGGAAGCTGAGAAGCTGGGCTGAAGCCCTTCTCTGCAGATCAGTCAGATACAAATGAAGAGCAAGGAAAATCAATCCCTAAGGCAGCTGTTAAAGCTAATTTAAGGGAGATAAACTCCCTAAAGTCATTTGTCCATTGGTAAAGTCTCTGGATGACCGAGACTTACCGGTCCTTGGCCAGGTAATGACCAGAGTGGGCATCCCCACTAGTTCAGAGATCTGAGTATCTCTCTAATAACCAAGAGAAGAGAAGAGCAGACCGCTTCTCTTCAAAGGACCTCAGGTGTCCTATTTATAGGCCTCATAGCCTGAGCGCTGCCGCTTCAAGCATAGAAGCGCGAGCGGATTTAAGGCATTTATTGAGTCTTAAAAAAGGGAACGGTTTCCCTCGAAACTGTGCAAGGAAGAAATGATCTCCCTCATTAAGGCATTTATTAAGCTTTGAGAAAGGGAATATTCTCCCTCAAAAACGCACAAGGGAGGAATGATCTCCCTCGATTAATGCAAGAGAGGTTATTCTAACCTCAGAAAAGGAGCAATCCTTCTCGTAACTGGTCGAAAGCAGTTGGCCTCGGGAAATGAACAGCATTCCAAAGCGAACTTATTACGGGAAGCTACCCAGACGCGGAGCCACCCAGACGCGAAGCTACTCAGAGTCGCGAATCTACACGATTCTTTGGCGAATCTATCCCAAAGCAGGATTGAAAGCAAAGCTGAACTCAACCACCATGGCGACGTTCGTATTTCACATACCATCAATCAAAGCAATTTAAAATATTTCGAAGTCTGAGCCATTGCAGACTTTCGAAAACTTTGAAGGGGGTCTTGTTAACACTCTAAAAAAGACAAGATTCTGACTGGCCTGAACAATGTCTAAACTTGTTGACATTTACAAAAGACAAGTGAAAGATAGACTGATTGGTCCGAACAATGTCTAAACTTGTCGACATTTACAAAAGACAAGCGATAGACAAGCTGACGACCAGTTCTGTACTTGTTGACATTAACAAAAGACAAGTGACAGATAAGCTGACGACCAGTTTTGTACCTATCTCCGAGGGACAAAGAAGCAACTTGGACTCTACTAATCCAGTGAAGCAGGCAGTAAGCCCGGATTGTCTCTAAACAGACCTCAGCAGGTCTAAGATGCTAGCATCGCATGAGCCCAAGGGGATAGCATCGCTTGAGAGGCTAAGATCACCTAAGTCCGCTTTGAAGCCGTTCAAAGTTCCGCCAGGGAACTAACTTATAGCTTCGCCGAAAGTGCTCAGTTAACTCCGTAGAGAGAGTTAACTTCGCTTGAAGCCACACGCGACCGCGTAGAAGGATGTTCAGTAGCTTCGCCACAGACGATATCTAGCTCCACTGAAGAGCTATTTTCTGACTTCGCTAGATGCTCCTTCCAGCTCCGCTGCGAGCTCGACGCGGCAGCTCCGCTGCGGGTCTATTATGGTCAACCTTTGACCAATTAAATCTCCAGATGAGATCAAATCTATTCAGGATCAAGATCAAATCCAATCAAGATCAAATCTGAGATTAAATTTGGCAGTTGATTGTCATGATCTCTTGACTCTCCTAAAACGAGTAAGAGGATCAAGGGAGATCTTCTAATTATATGGAAAGGATCAAAACAAATCAGGAGACCGATCTACCTGCTATTTCTAGCTTCGCATAAGCTAATTCTAGCCTCGCAGCAAGACTACTTTTCAGATTTGAACAGATTTGATTCAACCTGTTTTCATATATTCAAGAGACAATTATACCCCTGCTCTCCCTATAAATAGCCCACCAGGAGTACAAGGAGAGAGGACGGAAAGGAGAGAGGACTGGAAGGAGAGAGGACTCCAGAGGAAGAGAGCTCCCACACGACCTCGACACACGCAAAGACTTCTTCACGACTTCTCGAAAGGACGCACTGCGCGTACAAACAGAGATCTATTCTCTTGAATTCAGAGACTGTTAAGAGAGCTGCTTCTCTAATCAGGGTGCTGATACCCTAATACCTGCTTCTCAAGGAATTTTCAAAACCAGGCGAGAAGGAATTCCTAAGCGAAGGCAGTTTTGAGAAGTAACAAGAGGGTTCTACCAACCTTCTATTCTCTGATTCCCCGAACCAGGCGAGAAGGGAATCTCATCGCTCGCATCGTCAAAGGGACAAAGTGGTCGCGCGCTGACCAGACTCCTATTGGCACACTTCCCCAGAATCTCAGAGGAGATCTACTTGTAATCTTTTTAGAATACTTGTAATTTAGCTCCTCGACTCTCTTTTTTTGTAAGTTTTTCCCTTTGCAAATCAATGAAAACAAACACACCAATCCCATGACGAACCTGGGATGCTCTGATACCAATTGTTGTGCGCAGGACAACAACCTCTCTGAGGAATCCATCAATCAGGCGGAGACAGATACAGCCGGAGATGTAACCAACACGACAAGAATAGAGAAACAATCGAGAAAAGTAATCAACACAGTATTTAACGAGGTTTGGCAACATCCCTACATCCTCGGGGCAAGGGAGAGAGAGATTTTATACAATCAATACAACCTAATACAGAGGGATACTTGAGGGAACTTTCAGGGATTCCCTGGGATACAATACATGAGGACTCTAGCCATTATTTATAGCCACAGAGTCCCAGGGTTTTAGGAAACCCCGATTGAATTCGATCCCAACCAGAAAAGGAATCCGAATCTATAAAGGACAGCAGAAAACGCGTCTGTCGGTCGACCGGGCGGTTGACCGACCCTCGTCCACGGTCGACCACCCAATCGACCGCATCCAACAGAGAGCAGCCATGCTTTCAGTCGGTCGACTGGGCGATCGACCGTTCCATTCCACGGTCAACCGGGCGGTCGACCGGGATACATCTGTGCACGTCGTGTACACGGGTCGACTGCCCAGTCGATCGGTCCCTCCTCCGGTCGACCGGGCGGTTGACCGAGGTCATTCTAGGCCTGCTACACGTGTCGTTTCTTACTCCCTTTGTCTACCGATCTCTGTGCTATCTTCCGATGTCTCCTCTATCTCCTCTCTCCCTACACAGAAAGCATAACATGGTTCTTTTGGCTAAAAATCAATTTGCTCGGGTTTGAGCTCAGTCTCCTCATGACTAGATAGTGTAAGGCTCGTCATTGATGAGAATATTTTTACAAGAATTTGTGTGGGTTCCATCACATTACTCAGATAAAAATAGATGCGATAGAAGTGCCAGATGGAAACCTTACATATGTCTGTCATGATCAATTATTAGCGTTTTCGGTCCATTTACATGATAGTCACACAAAGAATCGTACTGATCGCTTTCAAACTGCAAACAAACACCTTTCATGTTTTACATTATTATATTATTAGTCTCTAACGTTCGTCCTCTCTCTCTCGCAAGATCAATGTACCAGAACTGTGGTACTCATTTTTCCCGAGTTTATTTTATTATAAACGTTAATTACAAGCCGTATATAAAGACGTGAAGCTTCAAAATTTATTGGCCCAAGATGGTCGTGTGAAAGGAATCACGTACTCACACTTGGTTGTCCTAAATTAGGAGCTACATTAGACAAGTTGATGCATTTATTTTACCTAAAAACCTTGTCCAATGCTAAAAGATAATGCTACTAGACAAAATACATCATTTTCTTAGGGATTTTCTCGTGCAAAAAATGCTGTGGCTTACAATTACGTGGTGGACATTGTTCTCTAGATGTTGAGTAGTATGCAATGGTTGCTACCTAATGTCCCCATGAGTTTTGCTTCTCAACCATGAAAATGTCATTTTTTCTTAATGTTTCCCCCCCTTGGATTAGCAAAAAACCAAGAAAAAGTTCAATTAGATGAGCTTAGCTTGCAGAGTTTACTTTACATTGAGACAAGAGGGATGCAACTCCACCTCACACATTTAGACAAGGTAGTGACAAATATAGGGGAGCATGTATCTAACATCTTCAATACAAGAAAGATGCGAAGATATAACTGTTTAATTAGGTTTCAGATTATATGGATAGAAATATTTTTGCTTCATGTTTAATTTCATCATGATTTATTAGGGAGCATATAAAGAAACAATATGGATTCGCATATGTAGACTTAATTTAAAGAAACATTACCTTTTTTGCAGCGTAAGCCACTTGTACAGGATTATTTTGAAGATGTTGATGACTTGTGCTTTAATTTGCTTCTGGAGTCCTTGGGGAGAGGAGACCCGAACCTCTCTCCTTCATTCCATCTCAAAAAAACCAACAAAAAGAATCAATCTCAATAAAAATTTGCATGTTTTCTCTTTCAAACCTCAGATCTACTCGTAGCGATCTCAAATCTTTTATCCAATTCATCACTCATTTCATTAAAAATCTTTTACCTCCTCAAAACTGTAGAAGCCACCAAAATCAAAGTCTCTCTCTAAGAAAATGCTCTATTTTCAAAATCCACAACTTGTTTCTCATCTAGCTATGATCGTTTATATAAATTTTTGGGTGTCTTAGAGTTCGGTTTGAAGGATGAAAAAGAAGGGGTTGAGTTCCGGCCATGGTATTTTGCAAAAGAGGATGCATGAAATTTGGAGTATCCGACTACCTTGATTTAGATCCTTGTTTTGTAATTTTCATGTCGATTGAGCAATCTCGTGAGGGAACTCCTTGCACAATTATATTCCTTGTCAAGGAACAAATCTCTCTCTTAAGTACCAAGAGAGATCTCAAGAGTGATGGTGTTGAAATCTGGGTTCAAACACAATGTAACACTCTTCAAGTATAATTTGTTATCATGTTTCTTATTGTATACAACTAACGCCACTTTCTAGCAAAAAACAAAAAAACAAAAATGCTTCTAGATAATCATTGTAGGCTAGAGGAAGATCCAATCTATACTTTAATCCCATCGATTTTTATCTTTTTCAACATGAGAAAACACTTGATTATAACTATGTGGTCTATGCTTTCGGCAATTAAGCATGTAACAACGTGGTACTTGTAGCCTAATTTCTTCCCTACACTCTCGGATTTGCTCTTTTTTGAGCCTCTATAATGCTCAAGCTCAATCTAAAATTATTTTGCTGGTGTATCTTGCATCGAGCCTTACCCTCACGATTGTTGGTGGCTTGGGAAGGATGGGTACAACGGTTTAGGGCCTGTTTAGTTAAGGGTGGAAGTGAGGAAGTGAAGAAGTGAGGAAGTGGTAATAGTTCTCTTTGAAACTTGAAAATTGGTTAGTAAGTTTTTCGATGTTTAGATGTTGTTGGGAAGTGTGGTTTGAAAAATATTATGTCTTTTTCGATATTTGGATAGTAATGTGAAAGTAGAGGTGAAAAAGTTGACCACAAAATAATATTAAAATAAAAATTGGACTGTAATTAGAATGCAAGTGAGATTTACATGATCAAAAATTAACTGTTTTGTGCTACAACTTATTACAAATGAGATTTACATGAGCACAAAATTAACTGTAGCACTCTGGAAGTGAGGAAATAGTTGTGTAAAAGAGAAAAGAGAAAAAGAAAAGGAGTTTTCTTATTTTTCTTTTCCAGTATTTGAATAGATAGAGAAGTGAGCAATTATACTTTCCCATTTCCTTACTTCCGCCCACTTCCTTGCAATCAAACACGCCCTTAATAGAAAATTCACTTTATCCGAACATATACTTCTTTCTACATCACTGCATTCTTATGGTCGATTTGACATTAGAAGAATAAAGTAATTTATCCTGGCAACTGATCACTGCAACATTTCTATGAACTAGAGCTTCTATAATGATCCTACAACACCACCAACAAAGATTCCCCACAAATTAGTTTCAAGTTTGTCATGGTCAGTTAGTTGTTAGTCTATGATCGGGTAGACTCAGGATACATGGACAGGTTCTTGTATATTTGGGTTTACCATAAATAAGATTCAAAAAGGTAAAATAAAATCTTTTGATAATTTTGTTCTTAGACGACAGAGATGCTACTGAAATTTTGATCAATTTCTCAAGAATTAGAGTGCTGGCACAATCATGAGATATTGATGATTCGAATTTCCTCAGTTGATTATCCACGATCATGATTATTTCGAAAGATATGCAGATCATAAAGATGAGGAAGAAAGGGTTTGATATCAAGTGATGTAGTCGAGCATGGGACCGCTAGGGTTTTAGCGATTTATATAGGATACAAGAGGGAGAGACTATTATGAAACTGTCATATTTTCAAGAGTCGGTCCCATGACTGCTTAAAGGGTTTTCACAATGGTTGATATTTTGAGAACGATGATCGAGATCTTTCTCAATGTTTAGAGTTATCAAACTGTTTATAAGAAATCTGGTAATCTAAGCTTCACAGGAGGGAGAAAAGGGAAGAGGTGGAGTACTCTTTGGAGGCAAAGACGTAGATTAAGAAAGAGAGAGAAGAGGATCGAGTAAAGAGATCCATGAAGACCTCTTTGTAGATCAAATTAAGAAAAGATGCTCGATATCAATGTGTGATTGATTCGTTGTGAGAAAGGTACTCTTCATTTTTGTATTAGTTTAATAGTTATGAGATGAATGCTTAATGTTTATGCTTATATTGGGAAAAAAAGGGTTGGGATGTGTGATTACTCTCTTGTACTCTATGTTTATAGTATATCTCTCTCGATTCTCTCCCCAGGCCGAGTTTGACCGAACCACATTAAATTTTGTATCTTCTTCTTGCTTGTATTTTCTCATCTTGTGTGCTCATGGTTATAGATCTCATGACATGTTGAGATCTTTGGTGGGAACTCAATCCCTAACAAGTGATATCAAAGCTATGACATAGGATCCAAGATAGGGTACACAAGATAGACTAGTCATGCCAAGTCCAATATCGTGATCGGTGGTTGCACGAGGAAGAATAAGAAGTTGAGACAGGCTAGTCATGGCACGATGAGATCATCACGGGTATTGATGAATCTAGCATCAGTTGAGATCATTAATAGCAGGGCGATGAATCTGATAACATCAATACATTGGCGGATCTACAACCAGTGATTAATGGAAAGAACACCAGGTGGTGTGTTGGTCAGAAGCCCGATAAGACCATGACGGTTATGTGAAGACAGGTAATCTTAAAGGGGAAGACATCAATGGATATGTGGATCATAATTAGTGATCGATGGAAGACCATGGTGGCGACAATGTTTGTGTAAGGTCAGTAAGACCATGGCAGTATTTGATGGTGGTTAATCTCAAGACCGATAGTACAACCTATAGGTGGGAAGGCATCATAAAGCAGGTATTGGCTGGTAGCAACAGTAATGCAAAGGGGAGTTTGCATCTCAAGTTTGAAAGATGTAGGAATACAAGCGTGAAGTGGCACAATTGGCGCATGCATGATTTGCAACTTCATAACTTGGAAGGGTGTTGCTTCTAGATAGAAATTTGCACATGAAAGACGACAATCATCATATTACTTCAATGGTGGTTCCAGTTTGGACTCAAGGTGGTTCTATTGTCAGTGATGTCTCCATATGGCTTGGAGAGATTTAAAGTTAAGGTGGAATCCGATGCATGTGCAGAGCTATTTGCAAAGTTATTTAATGCACACAATGAATACTCTATGATAGGATCGAGGTCGGAGAAACACCTTACAAGGTGGAGGCAGGATGGTGCTACATGAGACCAACACACAAAGGTGGATAGGTTTTATGTTCACATACGACACAATGGTTTGTTTGCTATTGACCCTTGGGAGAGGGCCATAAAGCAAAGTTTCAAGGTATATTTCTTACAATAATGAAGTATAGCTCAATGTTGAAAGAAAATAAATTCTATGCCTTTAAAAGTCTTGAAAATAAGGCAAGATGGAGATTGTTGTGAAAGTGTCTAATTTTCAAGAGTATGTCCTATGACTAATTAAAAGGGACTTTCACAGTGGTTGCTTTTTCGAGATCGACGGTCGAAAACTTTCTCAATGTGTAAGGTTATCAAACTATTTATAAGAAGTTTAGATTTATGGGAGAAAGAAAAGGAAGAGGTGGAGAACTCTTTGGAGGCAAAGATGCAGATGGGGGGGGGGGGGGGGGGGATCTAATAAAGAAAGCCATGAATCAAGCCAAAAAGATAATCGACACCATTGGCTAATTGATTCTTTATGCGAAAGGAACTCTTCATCTGTGTATTGGTCTAATAGTTTGTGAGATGAATGCTTAATGTATATGGATGTATCGGAAAAAGAGGGTTTGTTGTGTGTGATTGCTCTTTTGTACTTTATATATTATAATATATTTCTCTTGATGCTCTTCCCATGGATGTAGGTGTGATTTGGCCGAACCATTTTAAATCTTGTGTCTTCATCTTGTTTGTGTTTTTTACATCTTGTGTGCTCAAAGTTATCAATCTCATGGCGTATTAATTCATCGGTGAAAAACTCAATCTCTAACAAAGACACCGTAAAAAGAGGAAAGGATGTACAAGGGTATTCGTGGTTTGAATTCATTTATTAACCAAAATTATTGATGAATTTAAGTTAATTGTGACAAAAGATAGAAAATTAAATAGTTCAAGCAAAAATTTCTGACTACAACATGCTCACAAAGTTTGCAAATTGGACAACCTGTCAAAATTAGATTCTTTTTATAGTTATGCTTTTCTAATTTAAATTTATTAACTAAGAATTAAGACTTGCATGCCTCATATCCCGTGAATTACATATTGGCTCACATGTAATTAACAAATTTTAGGGGAGAAAATTAAAAGAGTTAATGATTTCTCTCTCAACATTTATAATTTATAGGCAATTACAAATACAACACATAATATGAGTAGGACTCCTAACAATATAAAAATTTTCAAAAAAAATAAAAACTAAAATAGAGATTCCCAATAGGAAATTAACTAATCAAGAGTTTAACACTCCCTCAAGTTAGAGCATATTATATATATATATATATATATATATATATATATATATATATATATATATATATATATAGGAAATTAAATTTGTATACAATGATAATATAAAGAGCGTGTGTTATTTGATCGCTCTCTCGTTCGAATAATGTTGGCGGGTGTCATGCTCTGATGAGTTCTGCTAGAGTAGAGACTATTGTGAATAGCCAGTGGTATGAAACATGGTAGGGAATGACTAAAATAACAAACGATACTGATTATTATTAATTATTTAATTTTAATATATTTCATGCCTCTTGCAAGATATTATGCATGTGCTACTATATGAAATCTCCTGACTTGCTTACTTCCTGATTTAGTCCAGATTCTATATTCACCGCTTGTTGTATGCATGCTGACTGAATCACAACACATTGATCCTGTACACTTATGCTTGCATGTATACGCAATTTGATTTTATTTTATGTACTCGTTGGGTTGCTTTCTGATAACCTCTAGACCTACATGTACAGATTCTGAAACTTGAATCCTAGTGGACCACTTTGCTGAGACTCATGCTATTTTCGTGGAGCTAGTGGATCTGCCATAGTTTATTTCCTTCCAGTCTTCCCTTGACCAGCTCGCGGGATTATTTTGTTGCTCGTGAGCCTCTACCGGCTTTTGTGCTTTGCAAATCACTTGTAAACTATACTTTTACCACCATTGGCGATGTAATATTCCTGTAATACTGGATCATGTTCTGTGATAACTTTGTACTTTTGCTCTTTTATTGGAATGTATATTACCACTGTACTTTCATACTCTGATTCTTACCTGTACTGATGCTTAACTTACATATGTAAGGGTATTTTCATCCTGCGTAGGTACGTCGTATCCCGTACCCATGGGATCAGGGCATTACACATACTGCCGAGAGTAGCCATGTCATCACACTACAGTCACTCGCCAACCAGTCAGTATGTTAGCCCACCTTTTGTTGGAGGATCCTTTATAAGATGTTTCAGTTTCTTCTACGAGCTAACAAAGAGACAGAAAGCAAAGAAGATTGTGGCACCATTCATTTTCACGAAAATGGCCAAAAACTGTTTTGAAGTCATCGAATCGTAGATGTGCTTGATGTCTTAGGAAGACATAATAGGCAATAGGTAGGTAGACAGGTAGTAGGAGTCATAGAAACATCAACACGGATGTTTAAACAAAGCAGCGGATGGTTGTAGAGAGGATGGATGACCTTGGCGAAGTTTATAGGGGGATTAAGAGGTCATCATCAGCAGGTACGAAAGAGCAGTAGGAGTCTCACCGATGTCACAACATATAGCAAAGCCTCGGTGAGGTCTTTAAATAGGTAATAGAGATGTAGCGACCGCAAGAGAATTTTGTGGTGGTTATGACAAGAAGAATAAGATTTTACTTTGTTTTGACTTTTAGTGTTCATGATGAACAATGCATAGTATCGTTCATCGAGAACAATAACTTTTTTTTCTTTTTATTTTATTAGAGAGGTGGATTTAGATTACTTGATCTAGAAAAAAAAAGGAAAGGAAAAGAAGATGAGAATAAGAAGCTGGTGGTCTAGATGGTTAGACTTAGAGTTTCTGAAGAAGAAAAGGTTAGGGTTAGGATTTTTGCTCTGATATCATATCAAAATTTTAGAGAAAAACATTTGAGAGAGTTTATAAGTCCTCTCTCATCACTTGTTATTTATAGGCAATTGCAAATATAATTCATAATATGAGTAAGACTCCTAACAATATTGAAAGTTCTAATTAAAAATAAAAACTGAAACAAAGATTTCGAATAGAAAATTAACTAATCAAGAGTTTAATTGTACGAAAGCATAAGAGTGGATACTACTAATTTTTACTTGAGTAATTGGGAAATCCCTTTCCATCTCAATTCCAATGTGACAAACAAAATTGGGAAATCCCTTTCCATCTCATATGTGGCAAGCAAAATTGAGAATATTTTCCATCTTATTTCTATGCATCTAAACAGAAAAAAATAGTGGAAAAACTGCAAAATTAGAATCCACAGTAAATTGGGTCCCACAATCTCATTCTGAATTACTCTTTTCACCAAACCAACCCTATATGTCTCTGAATTGAAATATCATCACCAGTTTTATTAATGTAAAGAAAATTAAACGATGATGACTAAATCACCATCCATGGTACCACTTTGTTGGTAGAAAACAAAATGAGTCTCCACTCAAGATCTATATTAGATTATAATGGATAGAAAATGCATAATAAATCTGGAAACAAGCACACAAAAACATCAAGATTTAACGTGGTTCGTGTTAGGATTTTTCTTATTTTCAAGACGAGATGATGGTCCAAGAAGATCCAATCGAGTTGGCGAAGATGATGGCTTGAAACAGAAGAAGAGAAGTAGATCAATGAAGGTTAGTCGACTAACAAGACTATTAGTTGACTAATTATGAGTATTAGTCGACTAGAGCTAATACAGAAGCAGGTTACAGAAAGTAGGCAGTTTATAGTAGTCGACTTTTCATAAATCTATTAGTCGACTATGGAAAAGATTAGTGGGCTAGGCCAAAAGTACTAGTCGACTATTCGGGAAATTTTCTGAAGCAGAATCAGTTTTCTTTTCAGGCGTTAGTTTTCTTTTCTATTATAGTACGAATAAGACTCAGTTTCTGTTCAATTAAGGATTCGTTTCTAAAAATTAAAGTGTCTAGAATTCTTCTAGATCAAGGAGATCAACTCCTAATAGAATTGATCAAGATTCTTCAAGCATTCAATAATTAAGATCATCTTATAGTTCAAATAGGAGTTGTTTTATAAAATTCTATAAATGAAGGTTGTAATCAAGCATTATAAAACATAAAAATTATAATATCAAAGAGAAAAAGGTGGAGAATATAAGAAGATCAGAAGAAAGCCAAGAAAAGAGGAGCAAGGTGAAGGTGCATAGAGATAAGGTAAAACTCTTGTATTCTAGGTCTAGATTAAGAAAAAAGACGAATACTCTTATTACATCAAGAGGAAGATTAGATCTCTTTGTATCAAATTATTAATAAAACTCTCTCAAGTTCTCCCCCTGTGGATGTAGGTCGAGTTTTGGATAAGCCACGTTAAATTCTCATGTTCTTTTTTATTACTTTTTTGTCTAGATATTGCTAGTTTGCTTTACAACAGTTTTTCTTTTGTAAGTACTGATAATATTGTCAAGTTTTACAAACATCAATTCTGAGAGTAACAATTAGTATTAGAGCGCCGATTTGTTACAATAATTGGTATCAGAGCTAGAGGTTGACAAAAGGTGATATGTCGAAGACAGAAAGTTCTACGACAGTTTGAGGTCGAGAAGTTAATGGCAAAGGAAACTTCGCTTATGGCAAAATAAAGTGAAAGCATTGCTGGTGCAACAAGGTCTTCACAAGACCTTACAGGGTAAGTCAACAAAACCTATAGGTACATCAAATGAGGAATGTGAGGAGATGGATCTAAAGACGGGAAGCATGATCCAACTATGTCTCGCAGACGAGGTGATGTACAACGTGATAGATAAAAAATAGTCACAGGATTGTGGTTAAGATTAGAAACACTGTATATGACGAAAAGACTCTCCAACAAGCTGAATCTTAAGAAATAACTATTTGTTGATGTCAAGATCAACGGTGTTGGAGCATTTAAACTTCTTCAATAAGGTCATCAGTGAGCTTCTATCTGTTGATGTCAGATCGATGAGGAGGACAAGGCGTTGGTACTTCTTAGTTCACTTCCACAATCATATGATCACATCGTCACCACCATACTCTTGGGTAAGGAAACTCTTATCTTGGAGGAGGTTATGTCAACTCTCTTATCTAATGAGATTAGAAAAAGGCCAAATCAAGAGAAACATGCAGGATCAAGTTTGATGGTCATGAGAAGGAAAGAAAGAGGAGAAGGAAAGAAAGGTCGGGCTCGTCAAATGCATGTCACTTTTGTCACAGGGAAGATCTTTGAAAGAATGACTGTAAGCATCGGAAAGAGTGGTTGAAGAGAAGGGGCAAGCTATGAAGACAGACGTAGATTGAGCGATGTAGATGACACGAAGAATTAATGATTTCCTACGAAATAAAACTTCTTGTCATGCTTCGCTTCCCAAAATACGCTGGAGCGAGACGAGAGAGAGTCGGGGATACATATACGCAAGAAAAATATCCCATGTATACGCACTAAGTCTTAAGTGACATGAAAGAAGCTATAAAAATAATTATAATAAATCGTGATCACTACAATAACACAGTTAGATGTCCACACATGATGATGAATAAGGAGTAGAATAACAATTAGTCTGATATATATGGAATCAAGAAAATCACAGAAACAACAAGAATAAAAAGGAAGAGAAGATTACCAGAATAGGTGGAGAGAAACTCCAGCTCCTCGCAACATTTACGGTCTCATCGTCACCTGATCAATAAAACAAACAAAGCACCCTATATCTAGATGCACAAATTCAGGGGAGTCAGAAAACTTTCAATAAGTGTGTAAAATGAGGAATGGTGCACGTGCATAATACGTATATATAGAAATAACATGTCTGAAACTGTAAATGAAAGATAACTGACTAATAGCAAAAAATAAATCAGTAAATAGAAGATAACTGATACCTCTGTGCAACAAACAACTGACATGCAAGTGTGTAAGCTAGATTTGTCTCTAATCTGATTGGTTATTATTAAACTAACTAATGTGGTACTTAACTGTGTCTCATACCGCAGCCATTTTCTCACATATCAAATAAAATTATCGTTATTGTAACTGCCTGCCAATATAGTGCATGTGTTTGAAAGGGTACGTGCATGTCCGGTACTACAATCTAACATCTTAGCACTGAACCAGAACGGACGTAAGACCCTAATAACTAAAGACCACAACCCCACATAAAAGAATAACTGGTGTGGCGTCGTTGTCTGGGCATAGCCCTAATAACTGAATAACTAGATAGCCAATACTATCTTGGTTTCCTATAGTAGATCTACAACTCGGTATACTATAACCAAATCCTTTCAAAATACACGACATGCATTATCAGGAAATTACCCAGGTTATGATGTCTTTTATTAACAAGCAAACAATTTAAATTATTATTAAGGTGAAATAGTAACCTAATATCTCCAACAACTGATGATGTCAATAATAGCTAATAACTGAATAGTTAATATCTGACAAATCACCTGGCGTATGGCACTCTGCAAACACGAATTCGGATAGGGTTTGGGTCCTCTGTAAGCGCGATTCTGGTCTCTTGTACAATTTGTAACACACAACATATATACACATGTACTCACACGAATACACAAATATATAGACGCACTGATACATACACCCGCACAAACATACACACATGTACACAAATATACAATACAAACACCTACACATAATCAAACGCACACGTACAACATACACATATACTAATGTATACACACCTATATATATTAATACACACACGCATACACATACATATATGCATACTTACATACAAATATATACTAACACACACACACAAAAAAAAA
>JAVJIF010016471.1:0-88681 GCA_038442645.1 Agave tequilana
CCTTTTGAATTTAATTTCAAGAAAAAAATCACTTTCAAATTTAATTATAAGAATCAATCTCTGACACGCCACGTTGGCATTGAGTGGTTTCGCCTTGATTGAGTTGCACTGGGCGACGTAGAAGTAGCAATTTTATGGTCCGAGTTTGACAAACCCGGACATAAGTTAGAGCATAAATTGAAGACAATTTTAGGTCCGAATTTGGTAAATTCAGACTTATAATTACTCTATTTTTGGTTTGTTCGCCAAACAAGAACATGAAAATTTTAGGTAAATTTTGGTGATTAAATTAGAGAGCTATTGGACAATTTGACTTTTAATTGAAAGAGACACATGCACCTCATTTTTCTCTTGCAGAAATTTTAATACCACCATCTCTATCTCCATCTACATTTCTATATCACAAAACATGAGAGATGGTCTTAAGCAGAGAAATCTCTCTTCCTTTTCTTCCTTCACCAGCTATAGTGAATCCCTAATGGAAGCCAAGAATGCAAAGATCCATGTCGTTGCAGTTGTCACCGACCTCCTGATTCTGGTAGTCATAATCCTCTGGCATTCCTTGGCGTCTCCAAGACTTTCTTTGTCCTTACAGGCATCGACCTGGTGGTGGTCCTGGCCATCGTTGTGTGGCTGATCGTCCAGTAAGTTGTCAGTAATCGAAGACAGACATCGATGGGACGATGAGCGTTGGAAGATGACGATGGGGAGAGGCTTCTCTACTTTAGACAATATCTCGTGCTTTGTGATATAGAAATGTAGATGGAGATTGAGATGGTGGTATTTAAAATTTCTGCAAGAGAAAATGAGGTGCATGTGACTCTTTCAATTGGAAGTTAAATTGTCCAATAGCTCTCTAATTTAATTATCAAAGTTTACCTAAAATTTCTATGTCCGGTTTTGGCAAACTCGACAAAAAATATTGATTTTAAGTCCGAATTCTCCAAATTTGGACCTAAAATTGTCTTCAATGTACACTCTACCTTATGTTCGGATTCGCCAAAACCCAGACTAAAAAAGTGTTAACCCCGCGTTGTCCAGCGCCACGCAGGTGATGCGAAAGTGTTCAACACTTACGTGGCATCTATGTGACCTGTCAGAAATCGATTGTTATAATTAAATTTGAAAGAGGTCTTTTCATAGAATTAAATTCAAAAAGGGGATTTTTTTTAAAAAAAATGTCCTATAATCATAGGGAAAAAGAAATTTCTCATGTACTCAAAAACCATATTCTGTATTGTTGTGCGCCGAAACAACAACCACGTAGAGGAAACCCTACATCCCAGATGCAAAATAGCAGTACCACCAACAGTAAATAACAAACAATCAATGAGAAGAACACAAAACCAGATTTAACGAGGTTCGGCCAATTTCGCCTACGTCCTCGGGGTAAGGAAGAGAGATTTTCTATTGATTTGTGAATCAATACAAGTATTACTGCATTACATTATGAAGAGAGCTCTGCCTCTCTCATATACCCTAAAGAAAACCCTAGGAATCAGTTTTCAATTTGGGCTGAATTCCAATTCAGCAAATTTCCTGAAACAGCCAGAACCCGACTGTCGGTCGACCGGTCGGTCGACCGACCCTAGGCACCGGTCGACCGTGCCTAACCGAGAGTTAGGCACTTTCAGTCAGTCGACCGGGCGGTCGACCGCTACAACCTTGTGCACGGTGGTGCACAACGGTCGACCGACCCGGTCGACCGTGCTGCTGCTGCTTCCCAACGGTCGACCGGGTCGATCGACCGTGCTACTGTTGTTGCTGTTGCTTCCCTGCTACTGCTGTTGCTGAATCTTTGAATCATCGTCGACTTCCTCGACTTTCTCTCCTCTTCCTACAATTCTTCACCTCGGTGAAGATTTCTCAAATCTGAGCCGAAATGAAACATACGAACTATCAACTCAAAAGTGGCTGCACCAGTGTGGTTGCCTACGTACCGTGCCCAAGGGATCAAGCCATCCGTAGTTCATCCAAAAGGAGCTTCAACAAGCTCATGTTACATGAAGGACATGGAGCAAAGTTTTACAATGTACAAACTTGACTCCTGACACCACCTTTGTAAGCATGTCGGCGGGATTTTCCGATGTGTGAATCTTCAGCAGCTCAATATCACCATCATCTAGAATCTCCCAAACAAAATAGAACCTGACGTCGATGTGCTTCGTCCGTGCATGATATACCTGGTTCTTGGCTAAATAAATAGAACTCATACTGTCACAGTTGATCTTCAGAAGATCCTGACCCACCCCCAAGTCATCAAGCAAGTCTTGAAGCCAAATTGCCTCCTTCATAGCCTCCGTCATGGCCATATACTTGGCCTCTGTAGTAGATAATGCGACGGTAGACTGTAGAATAGAGCGCCAACTAACCGGTGCTTGAGATAATGTAAAGACATACTCCGTTGTAAACCGGCACTTGTCAAGGTCACCAGCATAATCAGAATCAACATACCCGATACAATCATGCTTCCCTGTGGAGTCCTTCTCAAATACCAGACCAACATCAATGGTACCTTTAATGTACTGCAGAATCCACTTCACTGCCTCCCAATGACCCTGTCCCGGATCATGCATATACCTACTGACCATAGAGACAGCTTGTGACAGATCTGGTCTTGTACACACCATAGCATACATAAGACTACCAACTGCGCTAGCATATGGAACGTGAGTCATGTACTCACGTTCTTCAACAGTCTTTGGAGACATAGTAGTAGATAACTTGAAATGAGGAGCTAGTGGTGTACTTACAAACTTCGCATCCTTGCCGATGTTGAACCTCTGAAGTACCTTTTGCAAATACCCCTTCTGTGTCAAGCTCACCCTGCCAACCCTTCGGTCTCGAGTAATTTCCATGCCTAGCACCTTCTTTACTTCACCAAGATCCTTCATCTCAAATAAGTCCCTCTTCGGTGCATCAATTGCAGATCTAGACCTTGAAGCAATAAGCATATCATCTACATACAGAAGTAAATAGATATACTCCCCTGTCGGTAGCTTGTTGTAAGACATACAAGGGTCATAGTGGCTACGTGTGTACTTCTTTCCTCTGATGAAGCTGTCGAACCGCTTGTACCACTGTCTAGGAGACTGTTTTAGTCCATACAGCGACTTCTTCAGCTTACACACCATATGTTCTTTCCCTGCAGTCTTGAACCCTGTCGGCTGAGACATGTAGATCTCTTCATCCAGATCGCCATGGAGAAGGCGGTTTTTACATCGAGTTGATCAAGATCCAACTCGTACTGTGCCACCAAAGCCAATAAGATGCGAATTGACGAATGCTTTACAATAGGAGAAAATACCTCATTATAGTCAATTCCTTCCCTTTGAGCATAGCCTTTTGCTACCAATTTGGCCTTGTAGCACACCATATTTTCTTTAAGAGATCTCTGCTTCTTTGCATACACCCACTTACAGCTTATCACCTTCTTCCCTTTGGGCAACCTAGTGAGTTCCCAAGTGTCGTTCTTCTAGAGAGACTTCATCTCTTCTTCCATGGCTTCTTTCCACATCTTCGACTCTGAACTGATTTCAGCTTTTCTGAAGGTGGACGGAATAGCCTCCTCAACGACCGGAAGTGCATACGCCATCACCATATCTGTAGTGAGCCAACCTGGTTTTCTTGTGTTTCTTCTTGGTCTTCCAACTGTAGTAGAGTCAGGAACATTACCCATGACCTGTTCTTGACCCTCTTCATCATCAGCATCTCCCTCATCTGCTTGATCATTACCCTGTGCCACCCTAGGTATGATCCTCACTGATGCTGAATTTTCTAAAGATAGTGGATTAGCATCATTCTCCACCTGCTGCGATACATCTTTGGTCTTGCTAGTCTCCACCTGCTGAGAGACCTTAGGCTTCAACATAGAAGCCTCATCAAATGTGACATCCCAGTTAAGAAGAAACTTCCTATCCGTTGGATCCCAGATCTTGAACCCTTTGATTCCCTTCTTGAAACCGACGAACAAGCCCTTCTTTGCTCTTGGGTCTAACTTATCATCGACATGATATTAGGCTGGACAACCAAACACCCTTAGCAAATCATAATCAGCAGCTGTTTTTCCCGACCAAACCTCGAGAGGAGTTTTTCCCCCTATCGCAGACGAAGGCAACCTGTTCACAAGGTAGCATGCATATGCCAAAGCCTCAGCCCAGAAGTTCTTCGATAAACCGGCATTGGACAACATACAACGGACCTTCTCTAGCAAAGTCCTGTTCATCCTTTCCGCTACCCCGTTCTGTTGCGGTGTCTCCCTCACTGTGAAGTGTCGCTCTATGCCCTCATCAAGACATAGCTGAAGGAAAGGATCATACTTATATTCTCCCCCATTATCTGAACGGAGGACCTTGATTTTTCTTCCCATACTTCTCTCCAAGTTCTTCTTCCACTTGACAAACACTTCTAGGACTTTCCCTTTGTGTCTCATGGTATATACCCAATAACGCCTAGAATACTCATCAATAAACGACACAAAGTAATGGTTACCTCCAATTGATGCAGTCTTGGTAGGTCCCCAAACGTCAGTGTGAACATAGTCCAGAATCCCCTTGGTGCAATGTGTTGTTGTGCCGAACTTCACCTTGGTCTTCTTTCCGATGATACAGTGTTCACAAAATTCCAGCTTGCAGGTTCCGGCACCTTTCAATACTCCTTGTCTTGCAAGAGTTTGCAAAGACTTTTCTCCTGCGTGTCCCAGCCTCATATGTCATCGCCTGGTTGAGTCTTCATCTGAATCAGTAGAAGCCGTCACTTGTCCTGTAACAGTACTACAATTCAAGTAGTAAAGATTGTTCCTGCGAACGGCCTTCAATACCACCATCGAGCCTTTGGTCATCTTAAGGACTCCCTCCTTTATCGACACCACAAGGCCCAATGCCTCCAAAGCTCCAACAGAGATTAGGTTTCTTTTCAGTTGAGGTACATACCTCACTTCCTTCAGTTCCCTTATATCCCATCAAATATCTTGATTTGGATTGTACCTACACCCTCCATGATACATGGATGATCATCGCCCATAACGACTAAACATCCCTCCAGCTTCTCAAAGCTAGAAAACCAATTCCTATTAGGGCATACATAGTATGTAGCACCAGTATCCAAAATGCACTCATTTTCTCCTGAGTAGCCAACGATGGGAGTAGTGACAGAGAATGAGAAAACTGATGAGTCCGAGTCTGATCCACCTGCCTGTGAAGTACTGCTCTGAGTACTGATCACCTTTGCAAGATCTGCCTCAGTCTTAGACTCCTTCTTCTTCCTTTAGCCTTTGGACAGCAGTCAACTTTCTAGTGTCCTAATTCTCTGCAGAAGGCACACTGGTTCATCTTTGCCCTTCCTATATGAACCCCTGCCTCTTACTGCTAGCGCCTCTGCTGATGAGCTTGCCTGAGAAGGCTGTCTTTCCTTTCTCCTCGTCTCATAATTAGCCAAAGCAGACGACACTTCATGATAGTCAAGGGACTGTCTCCCATTTATGAAGGTTAAGGTAAAAGTCTCATACTCCTCTGCAGGAAGAGAGTTCAAGAGAATTACCGCTTTATCTTCTTCATCTATCTTGACATCCACATTGACCAAATCCATAAGAAGCTTCGTGTAGCGATTTAGATGTTCATTCACGGAGCATCCCTTCTTCATCTGAAACCATACAGCTTGCTTTTCAGCTGTAATCTAGATTCAATACTCTTAGTCAGATATTTTCTTTCAAGGATCTCCCACAACTACCTCGCAGATGTCTCGTGTAACACAAGATATTTGATGTCTTGTGTTAGACACGATCTGATCAAACCACACGTAGATCGGTTCATCTTCTCCCTCTTCTTCAGTGGTTGTGCTTCGCTTCTTCTCCAGACGTAGAATATCCTCGAGGTTAGATGCATTCAGGGCATCCATCACCTCGCACCTCCACATGCCAAAATGTTAGTGCCATTAAACTTCACCACATCAATCCTCGGATGAGGATTCATGGTCCTCACTGATGTACTTTCTTCTGCCATCTCTCTAACTGGATCCTCTATGTAATGCGGAAAATCAAACGGAGATAGATAAACAACTTTGATAAAGATCAGATCTTTACCTTCTCACGAAACCTAGATGAGTTTCTGACCAGATCTACTCCTCCAATGATTCCTTGAGCATTTCACGCGCTGTTCTGAGATCGACACACGATCCCACGAACAGTCCCACGCTGATCTGAGATCGATACACGATCTCCACCAAATCAGCAACCGATGCCCTTCGAATCTCCAGATAATCCCACGATGAACCTGGGATGCTCTGATACCACTTGTTGTGCGCCGAAATAACAACCACATAGAGGAAACCCTAGATCCTAGATGCAAAATAGCAGTACCACCAACAGCAAATAACAAACAATCAATGAGAAGAAAACAAAACCAGATTTAACGAGGTTCGGCTAATTTCGCCTACGTCCTCAGGGCAAGGAAGAGAGATTTTCTATTGGTTTGTGAATCAATACAAGTATTACTGCATTACATTATGAAAAGAGCTCTGTCTCTCTCATATTCCCTAAAGAAAACCCTAGGAATCAGTTTCAAATTTGGGCTGAATTCCAATTCAGCAAATTTTTCGAAACAGCCCGAACCCGACTGTCGGTCGACCGGTCGGTCGACCGACCCTAGGCACCGGTCGACCGTGCCGGTCGACCGTGCCTAACCGAGAGTTAGGTACTTTCAGTCGGTCGACCGGGCGGTTGACCGTTACAACCTTGTGCATGTTGGTGCACAACAGTCGACCGACCCGGTTGACTGTGCTGCTGCTGCTGCTTCCCAACGGTCGACGGGGTCAGTCGATCATGCTACTGTTGCTGCTACTACTGCTTCCCTGCTACTGTTGCTGAATCTCTGAATCATCGTCGATTTCCTCGACTTCCTCTCCTCTTCCTACATGTATAAAGAGCCGTCTGATTGAAATCATAAGAAGTTAATAAGTATAGCTCTAGAATTTCTTGAGCAAAGAGGTCCATTTTTCTACTCTACATGTCTAGATCCTGTTATGACTACATTTGCATGATAATGGACGAGCCGTAAATTTTCTACTACTAACTCAATTTCCACCGGGCATATGAATCAATGAAACTCCAGAATTTTATAGGCCAGCTTGTAATTAATGTCATCATTTACAAAACAACACTACATCAAACTAAAAGACTTCCAACGACTTCGGAGCGAAGGCACTTGAGACCCAATGCTTTTAAAAGCTGACTCAATTGGATCTATATTTGCACGAAATGAATGCTTGCACACCAGTTGCATTGAGCATTTTTTTAGGGTACAAATTGTGAAAAGAATTTACGAAACCAACAATTCACATGTCAGACAACAATGTTGGCTATGCAAAATGATGCACAAAACACTAGCAAGCGGTGGGGGGAGAAGATGAAAAAAGAAATTAGAGTTTTGAAACTCAATTTGGAGAGCTTAGAGAGATTTGAAGTTCGAAGTGTACGAGGAGTACATTGAAAAGGAGTAGAAGCAGGTCGCTATCAACATGCCCCTAAAGGCTGTGGACAACAGACACATGGATACGCCAACAGAAGATACAAGTTTGTCAGTCTATCGACAACAGTATTGCAGTTGTCAACATGCATGTGTAACAGCCAACAGAAGCAGCTCAGTCTGTCGACAGGCGACTCAACAGAGAGTTGGATCATCTCAGTCTGTTGATAGGCCTCTTGGAGCTGTCGATAGTTGAGGTATTCGGGCGAATCCTAATTAATTTCTGATTTCGTTTCTGATCCAATTTCAGAGATGTTGGTTTTCTTTTCCTCATGGACTCTCTGACTATATATAGAGGAGTGTTGTACCCTACTTTGTAACCTTGAGAGTAACCTTGAGAGGTGATTTGTATTGGTGAATTTTAGAGTTAATTTATTTGAGAGAATTCTACAGTAAATTGCATAGTTTCTCTAATTTAGATCTTCGAATCAATTTGTAATCGTTGTAACTCTGTTGGTTAAATAAGATCTCTTTTCTGTCCTAAGGATGTAGGCAAGTTGCCAAACCTCGTTAAATTATTTGTTCTCGCTTTTCTCTCTTTGTATTTGTGTCTGTGCTATATTGGTATGTGATTGACTCGGTGTTGTCACATTAATCTTGATGATTGGCATGCTGGACTCCTCCAGAAGGCGCAACAAGTGGTATCACAGCATTCCAGGCTCGACTGGATCGTGTGTCGATCCAAAGAACATCGTGGTATGTTCAACAAAGATCATGTGTCGATCTCGGAGCAGCATTGGTCTGTTTATTGGGATCGTTTTGGGTGGAGTAAATCGTTCGAAAACTCGTCGAGGGTTTCACTTTGAGGTAAAGTTTTGATTTTTATCTATTTGGATCTATTTTCGGTGATTGTTCACATTATATTTGGTGCTTTCTGGAGGAGATGGCCGGTGATAATCAGTTCAAGGTGAATATCGTGAACATCCACCATTCGAAGATTGATGTGATGAAGTTTGATGACACGAACAACTTTGATAAGTGGAGATACTATATGATAGATGCACTGAACACGCAAAATTTGGGAGACACGCTGCTTTTGTAAAAGAAACCAACAGAGACTTTAGAGAAAGATTGGAAGAAGATGAATCAAACGGCGTGGAACGTCATTAGGTCTTGTTTGATATAAGATATCAAGTATCATGTGATGACAAAGATTTCTGCAAAGAAGATTCGGGAGACCCTTGAAAGCAAGTATCTGACGAAGAGCATTGAGAATCACTTGTATTTGAAGATGAATCTTTATCGCTTCTAGTTGAAGAATGAAATCTCTATTGGTGAGCACATGAATAACTACACGAAGCTTCTTGCAGACCTAACTAACATGGATGAGGTGATTAAGGAAGATGACAAGATGTTGATTCTATTGAGGTCTCTTTCGAATGAAAAGTATGAGATATTCATTCTAACTTTAATCAATGATAAGTCTTCACTTAGTTACAATAAGGTATCAGTTGATCTTATGAATTACGAGGTGAGGAAGAAGGACAAGGAGTCTTCTTCTAGTACCACAACAGTAGAGGCGTTGATTGCAAAAGAAATTAGTTTCAATCGTCGAAAAGTAAATGGAGATTTTGGTAAGTCCAAGACTGATAATTGCAAATTGAGAAAGAATCACTGTGCTTTCAGCAAGAAAGAAGAACAGTAGAAGATTAATTGTAGAAGCTCATGAAGGAGAAGGGATCAAAATCAGAGGCAAACATCTCATAGGAGAATGATGGCATTGATTCTGTCTTTTGAATGTTGTCTCTTTATTACTACTACAATTTGCTATTTATATGAATCTGAGTGAATTTTGGAGACGGTGCTATCTATCACATTTGTCCCAAGCGAGAGCGGTTTGCTAGTTTTGAAAAACTAAATGAAGGTTTAATGTCATTCGGAGATGGACACACATGCCAGATTGAAGGATATGTAAAGTTCGCATCAAGTTATATGATAGGATGGTGAGCGGTTAAAGTGTGAGATATGTTTTTCATTTGAAGAAAAATCTTATCTCAGTTGGAGCTTTGGAGACAAAGGGCCTGAAGGGACTCTTGAAGTAGACGTTCTCAAGATATCCAGCGGCTCATTGGTTGTCCTGAAGGGCATTCCATGCAACAACTTGTACTACCTGAAGGATAGTGCAGCTATTGAAAATTATACGGCTTCAGAATGTTTGAATAGTGATTCTATCAGGTTATGGCAAATAACGCTCGAACATGTTGGCATGGATTCTTTGCAAGTTTTGATGAAATAAGGATTATTGGAAGGTGCGTTGACATGCAATTTGAAACTTGGTAAACGTTGTGTTTTGGACAAGAAGACAAAAGTGAAATTTAACACCGTTATTCACCGCTTGGAAGGTTTTTTGATTGTATTCGCATAGATGTTTGGAGTCCTACAAATACTGCACCGCTTGGAGGCCATTGGTACTTTGCCTTTTTTGTTGATGATTTCTCTAGGCGTTGTTAGGTATACCCTATGAGACAAAAGTTTGATGTCCTACATTTGTTCGTGAAGTGGAAGAAATTGATGAAGAAACAGATTGGCATGAAGATCAAAGTACTCCAATTTGATCATGCTTGGGAGTGCAAAGTTCGGTTCCTATAATATGGTCAGAACAATGGTATTAGTATTCATTTCACAGTTGAAAAACAGATTAGGGTGGCTAAAGAGTTGAACGGTGTCTTACTGGATAAGGTTCGGTATTTGTTGTCTAATGCATTATTAGACAAATCATTTTGGGCTGAGCCTTTGTTGTATGCTAGCCATCTCATAAATAAGTAGCCGTCGACTAAAACTCTATTGGGTATTTGGTCAAATAAAACTATTCAAGACTATAGTTTGTTGCGGGTATTTGGATGTCTGACCTATATTGGAGTCAAAGATGACATGTCGAATCCGCGAGCAGAAAGATTTGTATTCTTGGGTGTCATAAGAAACTTGAAAGGTTACTGTTGGCCCAGAGGCCTTTCACTCTAGTTTTGATGATGATTAACTCATGTAGTTATAGTTTACTAATAATCTCATGATATTTAGTTTCAGATATTTGATCAAGATATTAGTAGGTGATTAGCTTCAACAAAGGTGTTTTGGAGCTTTCACATGGTGATTCAAGAGCTCGAGCGTCAAGTTCACATCTAGCACTCGGTTGGAGCCAAGCTCGGTGGATCAGGTTTGGATCGAGTCGACTTGGAGAAGGAGTTCTACAAGATGACCTCAGTTTGTTTAGTTTAGTTTGTTTTAGATCTTGTGTAAAAATTAGATAGTGTTGATATGCTCAAGTTCACTACACACACACACACACTTGTTTTAAGTTTATTAGTTTTTAGTTTTCAGTTTAACTAATATTGGATTTCATGTCAAAAATATGGATATAATATCTTTCATGTATATTGGATTCTATCCATATACTATATGCTTTAAAGTTGTTTCAATATCATGTTTTTATATTTACATGTGTTTTAGAGAAATCGATCGGATTTCCATTTCAAAATTCAAGTTTTGGAAAATATAGTTTTTGGTTTAACGCAAATTTTCAAGAACACAAAAATGGTTCAAATTGTTTGGAATATGTGTTGAATTTTTATCACACATATTTGTATTTCAAAGATCTAATAAGAACTGATTTTTGTGAAATTTATGTTATTTTATGGGATTTAATAGAAGATAAAACTCGAGTTTTTAATCCTCATAATAGTCTGACCTGGCTATCTGCCGGACGACCGGACTGATCGACCGTAGCAGAACTCGGTCGACCGGTCCGGTCGACCGACGTGCACAGGACGTGCACGCAGCCTTGGCTGGTGGGCCAGTCGACCGGGCGGCCGACCGTCCAGAGAGCTCTGCTCTCTGGAAATGGCCCCAGTCGACCGCCGGTCGACCGACAGAGAGCTGCTGCTCTCTGTATCCAGTCCCGGTCGACCGGGAGGTCGACCGGAGGCACAACGGTCAGAAATCTGACCGTTGGGCCGGTCGACCGGGCGGTCGATCGGAAGGGCAAAACTGCCCTTTCCTGCTGCCAACGGGAAGATTTCATTTGGGGCTATATATACCCTATTTCTTGAGCTCTTTTGAACAAAAATTTTAACAGCAAAATTTTTCATCTTTCAGCAAATTTTTAAAAGTGTTTTTGTGCCAAAAGATTTGATCTTTTTTGTTTTTAAAAGGGTTAGAAAAATCAAGAAATATAGAAGTCTTTGGGATTGATTTTTTATCTTCATTTTTATACCTATTCTAGAAGTTTTTCCAAGAGCTTTTCTTTGTGTTTTTGATTTTCAAACTCTTTATTTTCTCACACTTGAGCTTATCAATCTATCCTATCTATTAGGATTTTGTTTTAGTGAGAAAATGAAATGGTTTGTGGTTGAGAGAGACCACCAAGTGTTGTAACCTTCCATACTTTGTGATCTCTCTCTAGTGAGAAGTGATTGTGTTGATATCCCTCTAGTGAGAGGGATGATTGTGGAAGTGGTATTTGTATCCCTCTAAGTGTAGAGGTGATTGTGATTGTGTGGCTAAGTGTCTTATCCGTCAAGTGTGAGATTGGTAGTTGTTTGGCTTAGTGCCTTGCCTCTAGTGAGAGGTTGTATTTGTTGAGAGAGGAGTTGTGTACTCCCAAATTGTATTTGCCCAAATCCTCAGTGGAGGTTCCCTGTGTGGGAAGTCCTGTGTGGATGCTATAGTGAAAATCCTTCTGTGTGAAGGCGAGGACGTAGAGCTGTGTGCTCGAACCTTGAAACATATCCTTATGTTTGCGTTTGATCCACTATCTCTTACTCTCTCTCTCTTATATTGTGCCTTACATTGATTCATACTGTTCATTCATATTTATATGCTTGATTTTGATTGTGTGTGCCCATACTTGTGTTCAACCAAGAGAGCTTCAAATAGCACCTCAACTCTTATTTAAAGGAATTTAGAGGAGATAGTTCAGAGCACTTCACCGGGAATTCGACTACACTCTTTGGTTACACTAAGTGTGTGTCATTTAGTTTTTAATTCCACATCATTCGTCATTAGATTAGTCATACACCTTTTCACCCTCCTCTAGGTGTACTTTCTATTGGTATCAGAGCCTACGCTCCTGATATTAGGTTTAACCACCTAGGAGTGAGATCTTGGTTAGTTAATCTAGTATTTGCATTTGCACACTTATATTGTTTACTCACACTCATGGATTGCTTGACCCCTCTCATGTATGATGTTTCCAACATTGACATGTGAAAATTTAGGATGAGTATGTACCAAAAGCCCTAGGTTTGCATGTTTTCCTTGCCGCTACCAAGAAATCCTATCTTGGTAATAGCAAGCATCTAGAGGCCAATACACAAGCCCTTGAGGCACTTAGAATCATGCTTAATAAAGAATATTTGTCTATGATTTCTCATTGTGATTCCACCTTTGCAGTGTGGAACACGTTGACCTCTCCAAAACTTCAAACGCCTAACATAATGGAGAAGGAATCTAGTGAGGATGAATTCGAACAACAATGCTACATGGTTCAAGGGAATGACTCCCTTGAGGTAAATTCGGAAACTCATCTAGATGATAGTGCTAGTTCTTCAGGTGATGATCATATTGATGCCGATGCATTTAATGAAGAACTATCTATTTTATGAAAAATTGTTAGAAAAATATAATCTTTTGAAAAGAAAAGTTCTACATTAAAAGAAGAAAATAAAAATTTGTCTTCTAGACTTGAGGCTTTTTTACAAGAGAGGAATGAGATTTCAAGTGAACGTGATTCATTGAAATCCCAACTTGAACTTGCACTTAATGATAATAAGATTTTGAAAAATAAAAATAATTGTGAAATTGTTTTGAAAAAATGAGGCTTTAACTTCAAAACTTGATTTTATTTTAAAGGAGAATAATTCTTTGAAAAACAAAATTATTTCTATTTCAAAAGAATTGGATTTAATTTCTAATGAAAATAAATCTTTAAAAAATGATATGGACTCTCATGTTTACCATGCTAGTATAGTTTCACCTTCTAGCATATCTATTGCATGCACCTCTTCTTCTAACATTGAAAATGATATAAATATTTTGAAGAAGAATGTTGATTATTTGGGCTCCACTTTGAGCCAATGTGCCATGAACCACACACGTTTGGAATCTATATTTCAAAAGAAATAAGTTCTACTTAAGCATGCACACATATCACGGCATACACATGCTTCTCACGTTCATACACATAACACTATGTATGCTCATATGTACACATGTACACATTGTAGACGTAAGGGCCACCTTACTAAATTTTGTTATAATAAAGTACATGATGTAAATTTAGCAAATAAGTTTGTTTGGGTTAGGAAAGGAGCTAACCCCCATGGACCCAAAAGAGTATGGGTACCAAAAGCCACTCCTATCTTATTTGATGTAGGTGTGAGCTCTCACATGACGTGAGAGTTGTTGGTACCTCGAGGTGGATGCGTTCCGAGCTTAATGGTAACTATTTTGGATGAATCACTTTCAAGAGAAGTTTGGTGGGAGGACCACCTTGGTTTGGAGCCTAGAGATTTGCCCTCATGGTTTTTAGTAACGATCTCTAAACTCCCATTTATGTTTACATGCTTTCATATAATTAATTTTTAGCATGACTATTTTTATGACTATTATGTTAAATGCCATGATATTTAGACTTATGACATACATGTATAGTATTTGAGATACACCCATATTCATATGAATTATTATTTTTTGTTCTCACCATAGTTTAACTATTGTGTGTATCATGAATCTAAGACATGTGCATTTACTTAATGATCATCTTGGTTTATGTTTTGTTTTATGCTTCATGTTTTGATTACATGTTTAAATGTAACCCTTGATTAAAACTTGTGTATATACTTGTACAACTTATGAGCGACAAATAGATTATTATATGTTTGTACTTGATTGCTAATTTGTACTCATTAGATATACTAGTATAGTCTAATTTTGATGATTCTTACATTTTAACTTGTATTCCCTATTTTGGACATGTTTTTCATGATGATATGTTTTCCTTCATGTATATGTTAATTTTGCCAAAACTTTAAATATATATATCTATCCTAAGAGTCACTTGCTTTTCATGCAAATTCTATTATGGACTCAATTGTGTTTGGATATGTATGTGTACCTTTAGTTTTGACTAAACATACATATGCTTTGGAGTTAGTATTGTTTAATGAAAATTAAATTTTGATGATTTTCATGCTTTTTATAAAGGAATTTCATATTGAGCTTAAATGCCTTATTCCATGACTTTTGTTGATTACATGACTTTGTACAGTCACATTATTTGATGTTTACTCAGGATTTGTTTTCATGAGATTATATGAGTTTTATTTCTATTTGACTGTTGATGAATGTGTGATTTTCATGTTTTCATGGATATGTTATTGTTTTATTCCTTACTTGAAGAATTTCGTACTAGTTTTCAAATTTATTATAAAACTAAGTGCGTATTTCTTCATTTTAGTAGAGGTTTCAAATATGCTAAACTTATTTTCAAACTTATTTTTGAAAACCCCTTCCATCGACCCTTCCATCGAAGGGTGGTTAGATGGGCGACCATACCTTGTGAGCCTAATTGAAAATCTTTTTAAATAAGTGCATGATAGGGTGGAAGGTATGAGTTATACACTTGATTCTCATTGTGTTTTCAATTGATATCACAATTGTTATTTATTTTATATACTCATATTTGTTTCTATATATGTATGCTTCAAACTTCAAATAGTATCAATTTCGATTGGTATTTAACTTTTCATATATGTGTGTGTGTGTGTGTGTGTGTGTGTGTGTGTGTGTGTGTTGTGTGTGTGTGTTGGATTGTGCTTACTACATCTCTTTATCTTTAAAGCACAAATTTTATTATGTTAAGCTTGATTTAGTCCTTAATGACAATTATTTTTCAATTGGTATCTTATAGAAGCTTATGCATCGTTTTCATTGGTATTTCATAAAGGGGGAGAAAATTCATATTTTACCTTTCAATCGATTTATTTACAATTGGTATCTTACTCCCACTCTTTATGTTGAAAAATGATATCTTAGTTTTCATTTGGTTTCCTACGTTCCTAGTGAAAATTATTTTCAATTGGTATATGTTTCATTTTCAATATTGGTATCAAGAATCTTAAATTGATATTATTCTCTATTTAATATCTCTATTGCTAAATGATTTTAGTGTTTAACCAAAAAGATTGGTTTATGTTTTTCAATTGGTATCAAAAGTGTAAAATATTTTCAATTGGTACTAATTTTTATAATTGGTATTAAGACTTCCTATATATTTATATCTTTCAATTGGTATCAAAATTTTTGTTAGTTTCTTCAAAATGTTTTGTTTATTTTCAATTGGTATCATAAATTGGTATCATGATGTTTCAATGTATACCTTCACACTAAATTGATATATTTTTCAATTGGTATCATAATGTTTTGATTTGTATTGCTTATATGCAAGGGAACTTAACATCTTCTATATATATATATATTCATATTGAGTGTATCTCATATTAAGGAGTTTGACCACTCTTCGTTATGTCTTATACGTGTGTAGTAGGAGCTTCACATCTCCTTTTATGCATTGTATATTATGCTTTATATGGTTAGGGTTTAGTCATCTCTTTTCATATAAATGCGTGTATGCAGGGGAGTTAACTTCACGTCTCTCCTCTTCATGAATGTATATAGCATATACACCTTGTTTTGATTTTTACAAAAAGGGAGAAAAAATTATTTATGCCCTTTATTGTTTGTACCGCTTTGTTGATGAGTTGACAAAAAGGGGGAGAGATATTTTGGAGTTTGATATATGCATGTTTACTTCTTGTTTAATATGCATGTTTATTTAAATTTTTTATCTCTTACCATTGGTATCAAGAGAATTTTTTGATGATGGTATCAAGAGCTTTTGTTGGTATCAAGAGCAATATTTTTTTAAAGAACATTTTTATTTTAAAATTAGTATCAAGAGCATGTTTATTTCATTCGTATCAAAGATCATGTTTGTTTCATTTTCTTATTTTATACATATTTATGCAAATCTATATTGAGCATTCATTGCATATCTTTATTGTTTATTGCTATGCATGAGTTAAGGGGGAGCTTCTATGAAGCTTAACTTTAACCCATGCATATATAACTCCATCAGTTTTGTCATCATCAAAAAGGGGGAGATTGTTGGCCCAGAGGCCCTCCACTCTAGTTTTGATGATGATTAACTCATGTAGTTATAGTTTACTAATAATCTTGTGATATTTAGTTTCAGATATTTGATCAAGATATTAGTAGGTGATTAGCTTCAACAAAGGTATTTTGGAGCTTTCACATGGTGATTCAAGAGCTCGAGCGTCAAGTTCACATCTAGCACTCTGTTGGAGTCAAGCTCGGTGGATCAGGGTTGGATCCAGTCGACTCGGAGAAGGAGTTCTACAAGAAAACCTCGGTTTGTTTAGTTTAGTTTGTTTTAGATCTTGTGTAAAGATTAGATAGTATTGATATGCTCAAGTTCACTATACACACACACACTTGTTTTAAGGTTATTGGTTTTTAGTTTTCGGTTTAACCAATATTGGATTTCATGTCAAAAACATAGATATAATATCTTTCATATATATTGGATTCTATCCATATACTATATGCTTCAAAGTTGTTTCAATATCATATTTTTGTATTTACCTGTGTATTGGAGAAATCGGAATTCCATTTCAAAAATCTAAGTTTTAGAAAATACAGTTTTTGGTTTAAGGCAAATTTTCAAGAACACAAAAATGGTTCAAATTGTTTGGAATATGTTGTGGCACCCCGATCCCGGCGGGTACGGGAACGCCACTGCGACGTACATACGCAGGGTGATGGTACCATCCCGTATGTACGCTAAGCATCAATACAACACAATATAGGGATCAGAGTGCGAAAATACGTGGTATTAGACATTCCAACACAAAATAGTACAAGTACTTAGTTATCACAGATTGTGACATAATATTACATTACATCACCAGATAGTACAAAAGTAGACTGTACAAGGCACAAAAGATGAAACTCACGAGCTGGGAAAGGGAATCTCGCGAGCAGGGAAAGACTGGACGAAGCTACGGCTGATCCGCCTGCTCCTCGAAGTAGGCCTGATCCTCAGCTGATGGGTCCATCTTGGTCCAACCTGTCAAATCTGAACATACAAATACAGGGTTGTTAGTGGGCAACCCAACGAGTGCAAAGGAAGCCAAGTGGCAAGTACAAATAATAGCAAGTACATCATGTCAAGTATAATGTACCAAAATCAATAGGCATGGAATAATCACAATAAATAGTGAATCATAATAAAGCAAGTGTAGCAGGTTAAATGTCATGTAATCAAATTAGCAAGCATGGAGTAACTACAATAAATGACAAGTATGAACATGACACTAAAATTCATGTAGCGTGAAGTCAATTATCAAGTTATTATTAAGACTCTTCAATTTGTATGTTTCGGTATATGACCGGTGCCATATACTTCCGCATACAAGCCGAGCGAGGTTGGTTATTGGAAATTGATGGGGAACGACGAACCATGTTTAGAATGGGTCCCGTGCATGCCCGGGACAACGGTCCAGGAGTATCCAGTACTGAGCCGAAACGTACCGCTAGACACCGGGACTTACTATATGCTTGAAGGTCATAGTATACGCCCGAACAGGAATAGAGTGTCACCGTTCCCCACAGAATATACCCAGGGGATTATAGCACACCCGGCAGGCAGGCAAGGGGGTAGGGGTGCCAGTACACCCCTCGGAAACGCCTGATGGCCTCCAGGTCGAATCCAACAGGAATAGTTGTACAACATATGTATGGCCACCATAAACACAAACTGTATCGATACCCATCAATTTCCCCCATCCCGGTGTAAGTTGTTTAAATATAACAGAGTCTCAAATAATTATGTACACGGGGTATTCACAAAAGTCCAATATCCATGGTTATCCTATTACGGGGTCAACAGGAGTATAATATCAGGAGTAATGTCAGGAGCCTCCTAATTTCAGGGGTTCAAGTATACAGGAGTACAGGAGTTCAGGAGTATATAATATAATAACCATGTCAATTCCCCGTAAAAGTGATAGTCATGAATATGCAAAGAGATACAGCTGTCAAGTGTTATAGTATCCGGTCAGGTGGTACAATATCAGGTCAAGGTATTCGTACCACATGAAAGCATGTCATATACCGGGTGTTAGAGTCAGTTGTTAGGTATGACATAGATCAAGTACCGGGTCTATATATCGAGTGCCAGTATAAATACCGAGTGCCGGAGTCATAAATAATATATCAAGTGTAACATGCCAAGTGTCAGTGTAAATACTGAGAACTAGTGTAAATACCGAGTGCAGGTGTCAGATGTCACGAGTCAAGTATAGCATGGCAAATATCAGTGTCAAATATAGCATGACAATTATCGGTGTCAAACATGGCAAATATCGGTGTCAAATATAGCATGGCAATTATCGGTGTCAAATATAGCATGGCAAGTGTCGGTGTCAAATATAGCATGAAGTCATGTACTAAAAATTATAATAGCAAGTGTTAGGCATATTAAAATATCCACATGTCAATATCATGTTATAAATACAAGAGTAATTATTTTTAAATTAATAAAAAGCACTCACCTGAAACCGGGGTGAAATACCGGTTAAAATCCAGAAAATCAGCGATCCGCACTAGAATTCCACTAGCCCGAAGTTGTATATTAAAATATATAATTATAAATATTTATATAAATATTAGAGAGAGAATGAGAGAGGAGAGAGAGAGGAGAGAGAAAGTTGTAGGAAGGAGAGAGAGAAAGAGAGAGAAATGTGGTGTTTTTAAAAGGGAAAATAGAAATTAAAATGAAAGGAGGTAGGGTTGTAAATAAGGGAATGAGGGGAGGGGTATTTTTGGAATGAGGGAAATATGAGTGTTATATTAGGGAAAAGAAAGGAAAAAGAAAGAAAGAAATGAAGAAGAAAGAGAGAAAGAAGAAAAGAAAAAAAGAGAGGGATGGGAGGTGGCCGACGGCGGCCTGGCGGCGGCGCGCCGCCGGAGGTGGTGGGGGCAGAACGCGCGACTGGGGGGAGAGGGAGGTGGTTGTTTTGTTGTTGTAGTTATTGTTGGGTTGTTTTGGTGGTGGTGGAAGATGGTGGTGGTGGTGGTTGTGGTGGTAGTGGTGATGATTTGGTGGTGTTGGGGGGTTAGAGGAGGAGGAGGAGATGATGATGGGGTGGTAGAAGTGGAGAATTTGGTGGAGACGAGAGTGAATTTTGGAGAAGAGAAGGAAGAAGAGTGATGGTTTTTTGTTGAAATTGGAGGAGGAGGAGGGTTGTTGGAGGTTGAAGCAGGTAGTGGTGTGAAGAGGAGGTGTTGGGGAGTTGGTTGGCCGGCCTAGGAGTGGCCGGCGGCGGTGGTGGTGAAGGTGGAGGCGGCGGCCATGGGTGAGTGCGTGAGTGGGTTGTTTTATTGAAGGAGATGAAGTTTTGATTTTGGATTTTTGTTTGAAATGAATGTTAGTGTGATGGTTTAATAGAGGATGAGAAGGGAATGAAAAGATGGTTTAAGGGGGGTGATAGGGCTACAGCAGCAGCCCTACTGCTGTAGGTGGCGGGTGGCGGGCGGCTTTGGCAGGGAGCAAGGCGTTAATTGTGGGGGAAAATCAAAGTGAAGAAAAGAAAAAGAAAGAAAAGAAAAAAAAATTAAAGAAAAAATAAGAAAATAAAAAAAATAAAATAGTTTAAAATTTTTATTATTAATTAATTTATTTATTATAATTTTTGGTAGTATAAAGTGGGGGAATAGAGAAGGAAAAAGTAAAAAAAGAAATTGTCGGTAAATAATATTATTATTTAAATAAGGCGAAAATTTGACTATTTCAGAATCGTTCAGAAAAATTCTCAAAAATAGAAAATATTATTCTAAGATACATAGTGAAATCATATTTGAGAAATTTAATATAGTTTTCAAATTAAAAATCCTGAAATCTTCCGGCGATACCGGCCGACACTAGAATCGGTCAAATTTTGATAAATTTAAAAAAATCCCAAAAATATATTTAGATAAAAAAATGAAATTCTAAGAAGTAATGTGAAAGCCATTTTTGGAAATTCAATTCCGTTTAAAAATTAAAAAAATCTGGGAATCAGTCAGCGATGCCAACCGACACCGGTTTTAGAGATTTTGCAGAAAATTTTAAAAAATTCCAGAAAATCATGAAAAATCTAAAATATTAGAAAACAATCTTTGAAACTAAAATCGGTTAAATTGGACTACCAGAAAGTCAAATCGGGCTTCTGGCTGGTATCGGGTTCCCGGTCCGGGTCAGGGCTTACTCTCGGTCTTAGATTCCAGATCCGATACTCAATAATATAAGTAATCACAACTCAAAAACACATACAGGAAGAAAACTGACCAATATGGTCGAAAAATTTTGGGACACATATCTGGTACGTATCCCGGGTACGGGGTGCTACAATCTACTCACCTAACAAAAATTTCGTCCTCGAAATTTCTATAAAAAAGAGATGAACATGGAAATAAGGAATTGATAAAACGAGATATGGAGTACAAGAGAATATTACCACTCAAGGCTCGAGCAGATGCGGGTAACGGTCACGAATGACGTCTTCCCGCTTCCAAGTTGCTTCTCCCGGACTATGCCTGTTCCATGAAACAAGCACCAACGGGATGGTCTGGTTCTTCAGGATCTTGACACTTCTGTCCATTATAGCCAATGGTTGCTCAGTATATGACAAATCTGGCTGCAACTCCAACTCTGAATAATCCAATACATGGCTCTCATCCCTGATGTATCTCCTCAGTTGTGACACATGGAACACATTGTGCACTCCTTCCAGTGATGGAGGCAGTGCCAATCTGTAGGCCACTTCTCCCACTCGATCCAATACCTCAAACGGACCTATGTACCTCAGACTCAGCTTCCCACGTGCACCAAATCTGATCACTCCCTTGATCGGAGATATCTTCAGAAACACATGCTCTCCTACCTCGAACTCCAACGGTCTTCTATTGGAATCTGCCCAACTTTTCTGTCTGTCCTGGGCTGCATGAAGGTGCTCTTGGATGGTCCTGATCTTGTCCACTGCCTATACTATCACATCCGGCCCCAAATGTCTTCTCTCACCAACCTCATCCCAACACAATGGTGATCTGCATCTCCTGCCGTATAGGGCTTCGAATGGAGCCATCTTGATGCTCGCCTGATAGCTGTTATTGTAGGAAAACTCTGTCAAATGTAGATGGTTTTCCCACGATCCCTTGAAGTCTATCATACAAGCCCTCAACATGTCTTCTAGGATCTGAATGGTCCGCTCGGACTGCCCGTCTGTCTCTGAATGATAAGATGTGCTGAACTTCAGACGGGTTCCCAGACGGGTTCCCAGACTCTCTTGAAGGCTTTCCCAGAAGCGAGATCTGAACCTCGTGTCCCTATCCGACACGATACTCACAGGAACTCCATGCAGTCGAACAATCTCCCTCATGTACTTGTCTGCTAGAAGCTTCGTAGATTGTCCCACTCTGAAGGGTATGAAATGTGCTGACTTAGTGAGACGGTCAACAACTACCCATACTACATTGTTCCCCTTTGGACTGCGGGGTAGAGCGGTGACAAAATCCATAGTAACATGCTCCCACTTCCATTCTGGTATTGGCAAAGGCTGTAGTAATCTAACTGGTCTCTGGTGTTCAGCCTTCACTTGCTGACACACTAGACACTTCGCTACATATTGTGCGATTTCTCTCTTCATTTCATTCCACAAGAAATGTTGCTTCAGATTCTAACACATCTTAATTCCTCCAGGGTGTATAGAATAAGCTGAGCTGTGGGCCTCAGCTAAAATCTTCTGTCTAATCTCCCCTTGAGGCATATAAATTCTGCCCCTGAAATAGAGTGCTACATCAGGGTGTATGCAAACATCTGACCTCAGCCCTGCTTCCACTTGCTCTCTGAACTTCAGCAATCTGGGATCTTCTCTCTGAACTTCTCTGATCTCCTCCATTAATGTCAGCTGGATCTGAAATGCCATCAACTGCACGGTTCCACTGGTCCTTCGAATCACCATCAAATCTAGCCGCCTCATCTCCTTGGGTAACTCCTCCTGCTGAGTGAGCAACATAACCATGTTGGCTTCAGGTCTTCTACTCAGGGCATCCGGCACAACATTAACCTTGCCAGGATGGTATTGCAGATCTATATCATAATCTGCCTTCAATTCAAGCCATCGTTTCTGCCACATATTCAACTCTTTCTGAGTGAAAATATACTTCAGATTCTTGTGATCAGTGTAAATCAACACTCGGTCACCAAGCAGGTAATGCCTCCATATCTTCAATGCAAAGATCACAGCTGCCAGCTCTAGATCATGAGTTGGGTAGTTCTTCTCATGAGGTTTTAACTGCCTGGATGCATAAGCCACCACATGTCCATGCTGCATCAATACGCATCCAAGACCCTTCCCTGAGGCATCACTGTACACAACCATTCCTCCTGTCCCTGAGGGTGTCTTCAAGATTGGAGCCGAAATCAACTTGTTTTTCAACTCCTCAAAAGCAGAGGCACATTCCTCAGTCCATATGTACTTCTCTCCCTTCCTGGTAAGCTTGGTCAATGGAGCTGCAATCTTCGAAAAGTCCTGCACGAACCTTCGATAATATCTAGCTAGTCCGATGAAGCTCCTAAACTCTGTCACGGACTTCGGAGTCGGCCAATCCTTCACCGCCTGAATCTTGCTGGGATCCACCGAGATTCCTTCCTTAGAAACAACATGGCCTAAGAATGCTAAATTCTACAGCCAGAACACACACTTGCTAAGTTTAGTATGAAGCTGCTCAAGTCGGAGAGTCTGTAGCACAACCCTCAGATGCTCCGCATGCTCCTCTTCATTCTTGGAATAGACTAAAATATCATCAATGAACACTAATACAAACTTATCCAGATAGGGTGAGAAGACTATTCATCAAGTCCATGAAGACTGCTACTGGGGCATTTGTAACTCTAAAGGGCATAACCAGGAACTCGTAATGACCATAGCGAGTCCTAAATGCCGTCTTTTGGATGTCTTCCATCTTCACCTTCAACTGATGGTACCCCGACTGCAGATCTAATTTCAAGAACACTTAGGGCCCATGAAGTTGATCAAATAGATCATCAATCCTTAGCAAATGGTACTTGTTCTTGATGGTGACTTTGTTCAACTCTCTATAATCAATACACAACCTCTTGCCACCATCCTTCTTGTTTCTAACAACACAGGTGCTCCCCAAGGTGAAGTACTCGGTCTAATCAGACCCTTGCTCGAATACTCCAGCAGCTGCTCCTTCAATACAGCCAATTCAGTTGGTGCCATCCGATACGGTGCTTTAGAGATGGGAGTCGCTCCTGGAATAAGGTCAATAGAGAACTCCACAACTCTGTCAGGTGAAAGTCCTGATATCTTCTCAAATACATCCAGGAATTCATTCCACACTGACACCGTCTTCTTCTTGTCTTCTGTAGTGGCACAATCCAGTTAATCTCCCTTCCTTAGGGGCTTGCATTCTCCAAAGAACTGAAACTCCGGTTGGTGTGGATCCTGAAGATCACCTTCTTGTTCTGACAGTCGATCACCGCATGATACTTGCTGAGCTAAGTCATGCCTAGGATCACATCATACCCTCCAGTGTCCAGTACGAACATGTCGGCTTCTAACTTCCTACCACATAACTCCATATTGCACGCCTTGCAAATCTTGTTAGTAATGACTACCCCATTCCCCGTACTAATTTCCCATTGGTCACCCAAACATACTAGGGGTATAGAATGCAAGGCAATAAATCTACTGGATATGAAGCAATGTGATGCACTAGAGTTAAAGAGTGATTGACTGGAACTGAGTGGACCAAAATTGTACCTGCCACTACTTCTCAAGATGCCTCAGCTTCCTCGGCTGTCAAGTTGTAGGCCTGGCCTCTCCCGCGACCTACTCCGGTCATGGGTTCCTTCTGAGCCTGACCCAAAGTTCGACGCTGGGGAGGAAGTGGAGCTCCTCTGCTTATTGGTCCTGGATTCCTCCTCATCAGTGGTGCTGAAAATGTTGGGGAAGCTGCTCTAGCTGGAGGTGCTGGTGGTGCCACTCGTGCTGGAAGTGCAAGTGGTGCTGGAGCTGCATTCCAGGTCTTCTTGAATGGACACTCTCCTACTGAGTGGTTGCCGGACCCGCATGCCAAACACAGTCCATTGGCCATACGGCAGTTCCGCTGATTGTGTCCAGCCTTCTGTCAGTACCCACCACAAATTACTGAGAAGGAGGCTGAAATGGTCGCTTGGCTACTGGGGCACCAAAAGATCTGATTGGATTCCCTCTTTGCACCTGCTGGAATTGGCGCTTCTTAGGCTTGTGCTGCAGCTCAACTCTCCTCTTCTTCTCCAATCCCTGCTCCACATCACGAGCTATAGAAAGAACTTTAGAGTATGTCTTCAGCTGGTGGGGTATAAGCAATATCTGGATATCCACCCTCAATCCTTGCTGAAACCTGCTAGCTCTCTTTCCTCGTCGGCCACCATGTATGGTGCAAACCGACTAAGTCTCAGGAATTCAGCAGCATACTCATTCACCGATCGATTTCACTGCTGCAGCTTGATAAACTGCTCCTCTATCTTTTTCTGAGCTGTTGCAGGGAAAAATCTCTCATAGAAGCTCTTCGAGAACTGGTCCCAAGAGATGGGCTTCTCTAGCCTCGCCTCTTTGGCTAGCCACCAAGTCCTCGCCACATCTTTCAGCTGAATCTTGAGCACTTCTACCTGGTTCTCACTAGAAATTCTGGCTACCTTCAGAAGATCGGTCATGGCAATCAACCATTGCTCTGCATCCAGGGGCTTCTCCGTGCCTGAAAATTCTGCCGGCTTAATCTCCTGAATTCCGATATAGTACCCGGCCTCTGCTCCCGGGGTGCAGTCAGCAATCCTTATCGCAAGAGCTCTATCTGCTGCTGCTGGCTATTCATTATCCCCTGGAGTATCCTCATCATGTCGTTCTCCCCCATTCAGACCTTCACGCGAAGTGCCAGGACCATTACGTGTCCCCCGTCTCTCCATATTCGAGCCGACCGAAAAGGTGATGAAATAAGGAACTGCATGAGATTTCGGAAATCAAGGGATGGATTTCAAGGAAAGAATAGATAACTTCGTACTTGTGATTGGAATGTATAACAAAGACTCGTGTGACTCAGTCACAAATTAATCCAACATTAATTTGCAGACTGGCTGTATTGAAGGTGTGAGAGCCTAGGCTCTGATACCAACCTGTGGCGCCCCGATCCCGGCGGGTACGGGGACGCCACTACGACGTACATACGCAGGCGATGGTACCATCCCGTATGTATGCTAAGCATCAATACAACACAATATAGGGATCAGAGTGCGAAAATACGCGGTATTATACATTCCAACAGAAAATAGTACAAGTACTTAGTCATCACAGATTGTGACATAATATTACATTACATCACCAGATAGTACAAAAGTAGACTGCACAAGGTACAAAAGATGGAACTCACGATCTAGAAAAGAGAATCTCGCGAGCGGGGAACGACTGGACGAAGCTACGGCTGATCCGCCTGCTCCTCGAAGTAGGCCTGATCCTCAGCTGATAGGTCCACCTCTGTCCAACCTGTCAAATCTGAACATACAAATTCAGGGTTGTTAGTGGGCAACCCAGTGAGTGCAAAAGAAGCCAAGTGGCAAGTACAAATAATAGCAAGTGCATCATGTCAAGTATAATGTACCAAAATCAATAGGCATGGAATAATCACAATAAATAGTGAATCATGAAATAAAGCAAGTGTAGCAGGTTAAATGTCATGTAATCAAATTAGCAAGCATGGAGTAACTACAATAAATGGCAAGTATGAACACGACACTAAAATTCATGTAGCGTGAAGTCAATTATCAAGTTATTATTAAGACTCGTTCAATTTGTATGTTTCGGTATATAACCGGTGCCATATACTTCTGCAAACAAGCCGAGCGAGGTTGGTTATTGAAAATTGATAGGGAATGACGAACCATGTTTAGAATGGGTCCCATGCATACCCGGGACAACGGTCCAGGAGTATCCGGTACTGAGCCGGAACGTACCGCTAGGCACCGGGACTTACTATATGCCCGAAGGTCTTAGTATATGCCCGAACAGCAATAGAGTGTCACCGTTCCCCACAGGATATACCCAGGGGATTATAGCACACCCGGCAGGCAGGCAAGGGGGTAGGGGTTCCAGTACACCCCTCGAAAACGCCTGGTGGCCTCGAGGTCGAATCCAACAGGAATAGTTGTACAACATATGTATGGCCACCATAAACACAGAAGGTATATCGATACCCATCAATTTCCAACATCCCGGTGTAAGTTGTTTAAATATAACAGAGTCTCAAATAATTATGTTCACGGGGTATTCACAAAAGTCCAATATGCATGGTTATCCTACTACAGGGGTCAACAGGAGTATAATATCAGGAGTAATGTCAGGAGCCTCCCTATTTCAGGGGTTCAAGTATACAGGAGTTCAGGAGTGTATAATATAATAACCATGTCAATTCTCCGTAAAAGTGATAGTCATGAATATGCAAAGAGATACAGGTGTCAGGTGTTATAGTATCCGGTCAGGTGGTACAATATCAGGTCAAGGTATTCGTACCACATGAAAGCATGTCACATACCGGGAGTTAGAGTCAGGTGTTAGGTATGTAGATCAAGTACCGGGTCTATATATCGAGTGCCAGTGTAATTACCGAGTGCCGAGTCATAAATAATATATCAAGTGTAACATGCCATGTGTCGGTGTAAATACTGAGAACCGGTGTAAATACCGAGTGTTGGTGTCAGATATCTGTAGGCTGTCTAAAAATCAAGCCATTGAAAAGCAGAATTCCAAGACGCAAGGTTAATCTTACCCGCGTCTCAGCACCTAGGCGCGAGGGTCGAAACCCGCGTCTCACCGCACCAAGGCGCGAGGGTCGAAACCCGCGTCTCAGCCTTTCCAAGGCGCGAGGGTCGAAACCGCGTCTCAGCAGCACCAAGGCGCGTGGGTTGACACCCGCGTCTCAGTTGTAACCGTCCCGATTTTAGGGCCAATCATGGCCCACATAACGGGGAAAGTTAGCACCCATTATGGAGTGTTTTTAGGAGGCACGTACGCCCCTGAAACCCCTATAAATAGCCCCGTCGCTATGGAAGAAGGGGTCGGATTTTCAGTCGGATGATTTTTGGGAGAAAAGAGCTCTGAGAGAAAGAGAGAAACCCTTCAAAGAACTTGCTGTGTTCAAGTTGCTCTTTGCCTACCTTCTCTTTGAGAGTTTTGGTAGACAGAGCTGTGTTACTACTCCGTCAACCACCCGAAGAGAAAAGCCCCGGAAGATCTCGACGTTCACCCGGTCAACGGAGAACAAGATTCACTCTCCATCGCCACACGAAGAACCCAGCCTTAAACAAAGGAGGATTCAAAACTCAACATCCTCCCTCCCTTGTAATCGGAAGGCCGATCTGTTGTAATTTTCTATATCCAATCAAAAGAATTTTACAATCGAATCCTTCTTTTTTTGACGCATACAATGTCACGAGTCAAGTATAGCATGGCAAATATCGGTGTCAAATATAGCATGACAATTATCGGTGTCAAACATGGCAAATATCGGTGTCAAATATAGCATGGCAATTATCGGTGTCAAATATAGCATGGCAAGTGTCGGTGTCAAATATAGCATGAAGTCATGTATTAAAAATTACAATAGCAAGTGTTAGGCATATTAAAATATCCACATGTCAATATCATGCTATAAATACAAGAGTAATTATTTTTAAATTAATAAAAAGCACTCGCCTGAAACCGGGGTGAAATACCAGTTAAAAAATCTGAAAAATCGGCGATCCGCACGAGAATTCCTCTAGCCCGAAGTTGTATATTAAAATATATAATTATAAATATTTATATAAATATTAGAGAGAGAATGAGAGAGGAGAGAGAGAGGAGAGAGAAAGTTGTAGGAAGGAGAAAGAGAAAGAGAGAAATGTGGTGTTTTTAAAGGGAAAATAGGAATTAAAATGAAAGGGGTAGGGTTGTAAATATAGTGAAGTAATAAGGGAATGAGGGGAGGGGTATTTTTGGAATGAGGGAAATATGAGTGTTATATTAGGGAAAGAAGGAAAAAGAAAGAAAGAAATGAAGAAGAAAGAAAAAGAGAGGGAGGGGGGGTGGCCGTCGGCCAGGCCGACCGGCGGCGGCGGCGGCGACGCGCCGCCGGAGGTGGTGGGGGTGGCGCGCGCAGCCGGGGGGAGAGGGAGGTGGTTGTTTTATTGTTGTGGTTGTTGTTGGGTTGTTTTGGTGGTGGTGGAATATGGTGGTGGTGGTGGTTGTGGTGGTAGTGGTGATGATTTGGTGGTGTTGGGGGGTTAGAGGAGGAGGAGGAGATGATGATGGGGTGGTAGAAGTAGAGAATTTGGTTGAGATGAGAGTGAATTTTGGAGAAGAGAAGGAAGAAGAGTGATGGGTTTTTGTTGAAATTGGAGGAGGAGGAGGGTTGTTGGAGGTTGAAGGAGGTGGTGGTGTGAAGAGGAGGTGTTGGGGAGTTGGTTGGCCGACCTAGGAGTGGCCGGCGGCGGCGGTGGTGAAGGTGGAGGCGGCGGCCATGGGTGGGTGCGTGAGTGGGTTGTTTTGTTGAAGGAGATGAAGTTTTGATTTTGGATTTTTGTTTGAAATGAATGGTAGTGTGGTGGTTTAATAGAGGATGAGAAGGGAATGAAAAGATAGTTTAGGGGGTGATAGGGCTGCGGTAGCAGCCCTACTGCTGTAGGTGGTGGGCGGCCGGCGGCTTTGGCAGGGAGCAAGGCGTTAATTGTGGGGGAAAATCAAAGTGAAGAAAAGAAAAAAAGAAAAGAAAAGAAAAATTAAAGAACAAATAAGAAAAAAAGAAAATAAAATAGTTTAAAATTTTTATTATTAACTAATTTATAATTTCTGGTAGTATAAAGTGGGGGAATAGAGAAGGAAAAAGTAAGAAAAGAAATTGTCGGTAAATATATTATTATTTAAATAGGGCGAAAATTTGACTGTTTCAGAATCGTTCAGAAAAATTATCAGAAATATCAAATATTATTCTAAGATATACGGTGATATTGGATTTGTGAAATTCAATGTAGTTTTCAAATTAAAAATCTTTGAATCGTCCGGCGATACCGGCCGACACCCGAATCGGTCAAATTTTGATAAATTTAAAAAAATTTCAAAAATATATTTAGATAGAAAATGAAATTCTAAGAAGTAATGTGAAAGCTGTTTTTGAAAATTCAATTCCGTTTGAAAATTAAAAATCTGGGAATCAGTCAGCGTTGCCAACCGACACCGGTTTTTAGAGATTTTGCAGAAAAATTTCGGAAAATTTCAGAAAATCATGAAAAATCTAAAATATTTGAAAACAATCTCTGAAACTAAAATCGGTTAAATTGGACTACCAGAAAGTCAAATTGGGCTACTGGCTGGTATCGGGTTCCCGGTCCGGGTCAGGGCTTACTCTCGGTCTGAGAATCCAGATCCGATAATAATATAAGTAATCACAACTCAAAACACATACAGGAAGAAAACTGAACAATATGATCGAAAAATTTTGGGACACGTATCTGGGTACGTATCCCGTGTACGGGGTGCTACATATGTGTTGAATTTTTGTCACACATATTTGTATTTTTAAGATCTAATAAGAACTGATTTTTGTTGAATTTATGTGATTTTTATGAGATTTAATAGAAGATAAAAACCCGAGTTTTTAATCCCCATAATCGTCTGACCTGGCTGTCTGCCGGTCGACCAGACCGGTCGACTGTAGCAGAAGTCGATCGACCGGTCCGGTCGACCGACGTGCACATGACGTGCACGTAGCCTTGGCTGTGGGGCGGTCGACCGTCCAGAGAGCTCTACTCTCTGGAAATGGCCCCGGTCGACCAGTCAGTTAACTGGCAGAGAGCTGCTGCTCTCTATATCCAGTGCCGGTCGACCGAGCCGTCGACGGGAGGCACAACGGTAAGAAATCTGATCGTTGGGCCGGTCAACCGGAAGGGCAAAACTGCCCTTTCTTGCTGCCAACGGGCAGATTTCATTTGGGGCTATATATACTCCATTTCTTGAGCTGTTTTGAATAAAAATTTTAAGAGCAAAAATTTTCATCTTTCAGCAAGTTTTTAAAAGAGTTTTTGTGCCAAAAGATTTGATCTTTATTTGTTTTTAAAAGGGTTGGAAAAATCAAGGAAAGGAGAAGTCTTTAGGATTGATTTTTTATATTCATTTTTATACCTATTTTAGATGTTTTCCCAAGAGTTTTCTTTGTGTTTTTAATTTTCAAACTCTTTGTTTTCTCACACTTGAGCTTATCAATCTATCCTATCTATTAGGATCTTGTTTTAGCAAGAAAAGGAATTGGTTTGTGGTTGAGAGAGACCTCCAAGTGTTGTAACCTTCCATACTTTGTGGTATCCCTCTAATGAAAGGTGATTGTGTTGATACCCTCTAGTGAGAGGTGATTGTGGAAGTGGTGTTTGTATCCCTCTAAGTGTAGAGGTGATTGTGATTGTGTGGCTAAGTGCTTTATCCCTCAAGTGTGAGGTTGGTAGTTGTTTGGCTTAGTGCCTTACCTCTAGTGAGAGGTTGTATTTGTTGAGAGAGGAGTTGTGTACTCCCAAATTATATTTGCCCAAATCCTCAGTGGAGGTTCTCTATGTGGGAGTCCTGTGTGGACGCTATAGTGAAAATCCTTCTGTGTGAAGGCGGGGACGTAGAGCTGTGTGCTCGAACCTCAAAACATATCCTTATGTTTTCGTTTGATCTACTATCTCTTACTTTCTCTCTCTTATATTGTGCCTTGCATTGATTCATACTGTTCATTCATATTTATATGCTTGGTTTTGATTGTGTGTGCTCATACTTGTGTTCAACTAAGAGAGCTTCAAATAGCACTTCAACTCTTATTTAGAGAAATTTAGAGGAGATAATCCAGAGCCCTTCACCGGGAATTCAGCTACACTCTTTGGTTACACTAAGTGTATTACATTTAGTTTTTAATTCCGCATCATTTGTCATTAGATTAGCCATACACCTATTCACCCCCCTCTAGGTGTACTTTCAGCTACAAGCTATGAGACTCAGAAAACAAGAAGATTGTATTGAGCAGGTATGTCACATTTGATGAGGCTTCATTGTTGAAGTCTACCGTCTCTCAGCAGGTGGAGAGGATAAAGACCAAAGACGTATCGCAACGGTGGAGGTTGATACTACTCCACCATCTCTAGTTGGTTCAGCATTAGTTGGGAATTCATGGATGTGACACCGGGTGGAGATTGTGTAGCCATTTTGGATGTTAAACAAGTTGAAGAAAAAATTGAATTGTTTGCAGGTATAGGAACCAAGATGAATCCACAAAAGTAGGGGAAGAAGCATGAATCTCAAGTTGGTGAGTTAGATCAGCTCAAGTTGAAAACCGATGTTCTTCATGGCGATCGAGATGTTGGGGTTCATATGACTCAGCTAGTTGGGTTCGTTGCTGCAGAGTCAATTTCAGTTGATTTGGTTTCAGTTGGTTAAGCTCGATAAAACTCGTTTGCATGAACTATGTGTGACTTGCTCTCTTAGGCAGGAGGTACATAGGCAGTCGTAATGGTGTAGCCTGTTTGCTGAGTTGAAATTGGTTATTCATATTGTTCAGCTCAGATTTGAGAAATCATCACCAATGTAGAGAATTGCGGGGGAGAAGATGAAAATTAAAATTGGATTTTTCAAATTCAATTGGATAGCCCAGATAGATTTGAAGATCGAAGTGCATGAAGAGCACACGAAAAAGAAGCAGAAGCAAAAACAGATCGTTGTGTTAGACTTATTTGGATTATTGTCTAAACTAATTTGGGTCTACACAAGTTTAATTAGATTTATACACCTATCATTATAAGCCTATATTGTTGGATTCAATAAAGAATTGATCAAGTCCTATGGCTTGGGTCTAGATATGTTTCAATTACACTTAATCATGAGTGTATTTAAATTAAGATGTGGAACTTATCTACACGTGTGAAACTCGTGTTATCAATCAAGAGTCTAAATTTATGATGAGTTGAACTAGAATTCCTTGATGCTATATATATATATATATATATATATTATATATATATATATATATATATATATTATATATATATATAGACTTGTATCCTTTCAAAAGGATTTGATCCCGGATCCTTCCCACTCAAATTCAACCTCCAACATTCGAATACAAGATCCACTCCGTTGAAGTTGATCTATACTATTTCAAGTATCTATAAACCAAAAATCAAGTGTTTTAAATACTTTTTGCCCATCCATCAAGTAGGGAAAAAACGGACGGCCTAATAGTGAGTTGGTTAGTTTAACGGTGTAGAACATTTGAAATCTAACAAAAATTAGTTTATAGGGGTTTTTAAATGTTTAGATCATAATGAAATGGCCGGATCGAGAATTTGTATGTCTAAAGACATAGATCTAACCAACTCACTACTTTCGGCCGTCCATTTTGCGTCGCTTGATGGATGGTCAAAAAGTATTTAAAACACTTGATTTTTGGTTTATAGATACTTGAAATAGTATAGATCAACTTCAATGGAGTGGATCTTGTATTCGAATGTTGGAGGGTTGATTTTGAGTGGGAAGGATCCGGGATCAAATCCTTTTGAAAGGATACAAGTCTATCTCATATATATATATATATATATATATATATATATATATATATATATATATAATATATATATATATATATATATATATATAGGGCTTACTGTACCTCAGCCTGCAGGCTGAGAGAGTTTCTCAGCCTGCGGGACGTGGCTGAATATATGCCACACATCGGTCGCAGAGTGTGGGCGCCAAAAAATAAAAAAAATCCCGCCTAAACAATCGTGAAACAATTGACAAAAATACCCCTTTTATATGACGACGGCGACTTCTAGCATTGAAAAGTAAAAAATATTGCATGGTCGCATACTTAATACAGAATAAAGAATACCGGAGGAAACATGCTATCGTATAGCAATGCGACCTCCTTCAGTACTGCGACCAAAGTCGCAAACTTCTTTCTCATTACGATGGTGATGACGAGGATTAGAAGTTTAAAAAAATTGTATTTTGTTTTTTTTAAATATATATAAATCTGTTTTCTAAAGTTAATTTATGTGAATTACATTTTTTACTACTATGTCTTGGTTGAAAATGCTGTACAATTGTTACAAACCTTCATTTTAAATATTTTACGCTAAACGAATATACTGCGACCATGGACGCAGTTAATAATTATATTACTTCACCCTCATAAATTTTTAAAATGAAAGGTTGCGATATTGGTTGCAGTTGCTGGACGTAGACTTAATAAATACACTGCGACCTTGGTCGCAGTTGCTGGACTTTAGTCTTAATCAACAACAACACTGCTACCTTGGTCGCAGTTTCTGACCGTAGTCTTAATAAAATAAACTGCGACCTTGATCGCAGTTGTTGGTGTTTAGTCTTAATAAAATACACAGCGACCTTGGTCGCAGTTGCTGGTCTTTACTCTTAATCAACAACATCACTGCGACCTTGGTCGCAGTTGGTGGTCTTTATAAATAATCAACAACAACACTGCGACATTGGTCGCAGTTGATGGCCGCAGTCTTAAAAAAATAATCTGCAATCTTGGTCGCTATTGCTGGTCTTTAGTCTTAATCAACAACAACACTGCGACGAGGTCAACAACAACACTGCGACGAGGTGACACGTCACCGCAGCAGTTGCTTAGTCGCAGACTTTGGTCACAGTGTCGACTCTGGTCGCAGTAGTTACTGTTTGCAATGTATCTTATGCGACCTTGGTCGCAGTGTCATCTATGATCATAGTTGTTTTGTTTGCAATGCATGGCTGCGAACAAGTTCGTAGTTTATTAAAAAACAAATATGCTTTTTATTTATGTCCAGGCATTTATCTCCAGGCATGTGCAAATGACTTAATCCAAAAAATGATAACAGACAACTTTTCATTTTTCATTTAGATTCAAAAAATGACTTAATCCAAAAATAACACTTAATAAAATAACACTTACTTAACGTACTGCGACCAAAGTCGCAGTCCATGTAATGCAACCCTAGATTGCAGTTGCTAGCCATCTTTATCAATAACAACACTGCGACCTTGGTCGCATTTAACCATGTACACTGCGACCAAAGACTTTGACTAAGGTCGCAGTTTAAATGTACAATGCGACCAAAGACTCTGACTACATTATATACAAAAAAATTAATTACTTAACGTACTGCGACCAAAGTCGCAGTCCATGTAATGCAACCCTAGATTGCAGTTGCTGGCCATCTTTATCAATAACAACAATGCGACCTTGGTCGCATTTCACCATGTACACTGCGACCAAAGACTTTGACTAAGGTCGCAGTTTAAATGTACAATGCGACCAAAGACTGACTACATTATATACAAAAAAATTAAACTATAAAGTAGAATTTTATCGCAGGCTGAAAAAATTGATCTGAAAAGATTTTATATTTCAAAAAAAATTTATCGCAGGCTGAAAAGGAGAAACTAGATCTTTCAAAAAAGAGGTAAAGAAATAGGGCGAAAAGTAATTTATATCCTATAAAGAGCGGCAAAAATAAAAGGGGGGAAAATAATAATAAACAATAAGAAAAAGTTATCATAAGGGGTATTTGGTAATTTAACTTCTACCTAAAAGCGGGCCGCAAGTCAGTGAGGTGACAAATTGAGCCACGTCACCGCAGGCTGAGATAGTACTCTCAGCCCGCGGGCTGATATACATTTTTCTCATATATATATATATATATATATATATATATATATATATATATATATATATAATATATATATATATATATATATATATATATATATATATAATATATATATATATATATATATATATGGATTACTGTACCTCAGCCGACGGCTGAGAGAGTTTCTCAGCCGGCGGTGTCGTGGCTAAAATATGCCACATATCGGTCGCAGAGTGTAGGCGCCTAAAAAATCAAAAAAAAAACCCGCCTAAAGAATCGTGAATCAAATTGACGAAAATACCCCCTTTTTACTTCTAAACTAGCATAAGCTCATCCATAACAAAATTTACCTAAAAAATTTGTAATTTACAGAGAATTTTCAGTTGAATATATCTACAGTTATAAAATTCCTAATTCTACTACATCGAAAATATAATAGAAAAAATTTGGATCAAGATAATGTGAAATAAACAGCAGCATTGAAAAGTAAAAATATGTTTGAAACATTAAAAAATTGTTGCTTTTTATTTAATTTTTTATATTATTTTATTTCATATTTTTTTCAACTCATATAGGTTTAATAAAAGAAACTGAAATAAATAGAAAAATGAAATTTAATGTGGGGCAACCGTATATTGATTTTTCTATTACAAATGTACAATGTAAAAAAATAATGAAATACAATGGTTAATTATTTCGCATTCCTTATCCACAAAAATTCATAACAGAAGAAACATGATATCGTTTAGCACTCCGATGACAGATGCTGTCTTTTTCATATGCCTTATGTAACAGAATTCTGACCGTTTTACAAAGTCTGCGATCATAGTCGCAGTCATAGTATAATAAAACTTTCGAATATTGCGACCATGATCGCAGACATAATATAATATAACTTTCAATTTTATATGACGACTGCGACACTTGTTGCAGTCATAGTATAACAAAACTTTCTATCACTGTGATCATGGTTGTAGACTTAATATAATATAATTTTCAATTTTATATCACGTCTGCGACCCTAGTCGCATTCCTTATTCGCATAAAAATAACAGACGAAACATGCTATCGTTCAGCACTGCGACCTCGTTCAGCACTGCGACCACAGTCGCTATCTTTTTTCGCATGCTTTATGTAACAGATTTTTGATAAATTTACAAAGTAGATTAGCCATGCGATCCTGAGATCAGTCCGCGTATATCACATCTTATAAAATACTATATTAATTACTCTGAATTAAATGAAGTAATTAATATTCTATCTACCGTGATACAACAACAGTCTCGAAAAAAGAGATGCACTAATATTAATCTCGATAAAGGAAAGATGTGCACCATACATAATATAAAGATATAAGAAAAACATTCTATAAAAAGTTTATTTGTACTTCACGTAGTAAACCTCTGAAAAAAAAGGAACTCTTTGGATTCTCCCGCCACAACTCTTCAATTAAATATTTAATTTTTTTACCACTTCTTCCAATACTCAACCGTCACCTATAACAATTATTATTACTATTCATGTTCTTTCACATTATTGACCTTTATATAGTTCTTGTAACTAATATATTATCTCATATCTAAAAACTATATTTTTGCTCTTCCTTTTCAATTTAATTTCAAAAACTTGCAGAAAACAATTCATTCTTGAATCATGTCTTCCCCATCTTCTTCCTCTGAACACTCAGATTTCAACTTCAATCATTCACCCATCAGTCCTCTTTCTTCAGGGTATTCTAGTGAATCTGATACCAGTCTGGACTTCACTCCTTTTGACTATCTCACTATATCAAATAATATTTTATTTGATCCTCCTCTTCATGAGGATGATGAAGTTTTCATGGGGCTTAGTGAGGAGGAAATTATCCCTCTGTCACTTGACAGAGACATGCTTGATGAAAGCATGTCCTCTGATGCTGGAGGCTCGCTTTCTTTGAGCATATCTTTAACAGGTTCTTCTCGACACGGATCGGACGAAGAGCTTGATAAAGACGATCCATTCTGGGAGTTTATCGATGAACTAAAAAACCCTCAAAAAGAGAAAGATGATGAGGGAATAAGTGATGAACAGGAAAACGATGAGTATGAAGACGACGAATCTGCTTATGATGGTGATGACGACGAGGATTAGGATTTCCTGATCTTCTGATATTCAACGTTATTTTGTCTTCTTTTAAGAGCTTTTAATGCTCTTTTTTTGTAAGGTCTCTTTCTGACCATATTATGTTAAAATAAAATTTACTTCTATCTGTAAAATAATTTTCATATTTTAAAATACATATAAAGTATACCGTATAGTTATTATTTCTTCATCTTATCTGCGATAATGGTCGCAGTACTCATATAATAATTACATATGAAACTGCGACCACGGTCGCTGTCCAGTCATAAACAGTTTGATCGTTTTGCATTCAATAAAGTTAAAAACAGCTACGATGGTCGCAGTTCAAAATTAAACTATATAAACAGATAATACTGCGAACATGATCACAATCCTCTCAAATCAGTATATTTCACTCTATACATAAATTAGAAAACTGCGACTGCTGTCGTTAACCACTGCGACCATAGTCGCAGTCCTACTTCACATGCAATAAGTAAAAAAATTCATAGTTTATAGGTGGCTGAGACAACAGTTACAGTGAAGAGCAAATATATAAACTCATACGTAAACTGCGACTATAGTATCAGTCCTTAGTCACCGTTATTACATTTAACCTAGCAAAAAATTCATCCATAAAAAATGCTGTCATGAGTACTGCGACCATCGTCGCAGTCCTTGATCGCATGCAATATGTAAAAAAAAAATTTAATAGTTTATAGGCGGCTGAGACAACAGTCACAGTGAAGAGCAAATATATAAAATAATACGTAAATTACGATTATAGTATCAGTTCTTAGTCACCGTTATTACATTTAACCTAGCAAAAAACGTTCACGACATGCTCTCGTTAAGCGCTGCGATCATAGTCGCAGTCCTTATCCGCATTCAATATGTAAAAAAAATAAAAATAATTTATACATTACATGCGAAAAAAAGTAACTGCGACTATATTCAAAATCAGTAAAATTCAAATTAGTAAACAAAAAAATTAATAAAGAAGCATTCAAATTAGTTTCGTGATATGATGAAATTGGTCACAGTTTGGCCACAATTATAAAAGATAATTGTGATAATATTGACTAACGTTAGAAATATAAAAAAATAATAAACTATACAGATCCACTGTCTTTTACCGCAGGGGCCTTTAGTAATTTCAACTGTTTCAATAGGCGGGGCGTCCTTTCTAGTGTGGCTAATAATGTGCCACGTCATCGCAGGCTGAGAGGGTCTCTCAGCCGTCGGCTGATATACATTTTTCTATATTATATATATATATATATATATATATATATATATATATATATATATATATATATATATATATATATATTATCGGTAAGATTCTCTCTCCACCATCATTTACTATGACCTAATCTCTCTCTTGGAGTCCTCTCATCTCCACTAGGGATCAAGAAGAGAACTGGCGTCTTCGATATGGTGCAATCTTCGACATTTCTTTCGTGATGAATTAGGTATGCCTAAAGCCTCCTTCCCTTTGATCTTGAGAGGCTTTTAGTTTATGCGTAGATCTTTTATGAAATAATTATTAGACCTAGCAATTAGTATCAGAGCATCCTCTTTACTGGATCATCGGGATATAAAGTAAATTTTTGATTTCGATCTGAATAATACTTCCCTTTGATTCAATAAATATTTTGTGTCTCGTATATTGAATTAAAAGATTAAAAGGGATGATTTTATTGAATTTAACATGTATATATTTTTTTATGGAATAATTTATCTGTATGTTATTTAATTTTGAAAAAAAGATTCTAGACGCACACGCAGGCACATGCCTGCGTGCCTGCAGGTAACTTGATTGGATTTAAATGCATGCATGCACGCTCCTTGAATGAATTCATATGCATGCATGCACGCTCCTTGAATGTATTTTTTTTGCATGCACTCTTGCCCCTTGATGTATGCATGCCGGTCCCTGTGGCAGCCGTGGATTTCTCTGCTGCCACTGTGGGAAGTTGGCTACTATGGGCCAAAGATGACAAACAGAAAGGTGATTAATTATTTTTTGGCTTCCTAATTAAGTAGTATTATGAGATTAGTTAGAATTAGAAAATTTAGAGATAGAATTTGTTTTAATCTAATAAGAAAACTTACTCCTAATTAATTTCATAGAATTCTAGTCTATTAAAAAATTTGGGGATATAATTCTAATCAAATAAAAAAACCTAATCCCAATTAATCTCACATTAAGCTAATCGAGTTTTATTCAGTTTATTAAACTTGATCTATTAAGAAAACTCATAACTTAATTATTGCAGATCTGATCCAGGCCCGATAAACACCGCAGACCCGTTTTGCTTATAGAAATTTCAATTTAGCCATTACGGGCTCATCAGACCTCTATTTTAGGCATGTAAATAGCCGTTTCGAAGCTCTCGATGAGCACTATAGTATTACAGTAACTAGACATGAAAAAATAGTAGTTATTTGACATAAAGAAGGTATTGAAATATTTGTTTATCATAATACTATATATCCTTATATTCTTCTGTTTCTTCAATATTTATTATATTGCTTATATTGTTCCAGCATAAGAAATATTGATGTTTACTATAGTAGATAACACATATATAAAGATATATACATGTTCAAATTAAAAAATGTATAAAAGAGCTTATTTAGTTGTGTATATAGTTCAGGCGGACAATAGACGGCTCAAAGGAAAACTATTGTTTGGCAGAATTATATACGGCATCGGATACATGATGTGGGTAATACAAGTGGGAGAATCTTGGTGTGTGATAATCGGCCCAAAAAAAGTTGTCACACTATAAGTCCATATTGCATTACCCTCATCAACTAGTCCGATGGTGGAATAAGAATCCAGATGCATAGATTTGTATGGCCCATGCGTGTGACAATCGGCCCAAAGGAAGGTTGTCATTATGGCCGGGTCATTACATATATTATATGATCGATATAGATAACTTAAATTTTGGGATCAATCCTATAAAGGGGCAGTCGACCTACAGTAAGGCTGTTCTCTTACATAGGACCTAGACTTTATGGTATCTTTATTGGGCTAGTACAGTGTTGGCATAAAGAGACATAAGTTGTTCTGAAAGTTTGACTGACAGCTCTACCCGCATACTGATTGCATTTTCTGAAATTATCTTTTTATAGATATTACAGTAGAATTTTGTTAATGTGATGTTTATGTTAAATTGATGAGAAATTGTATACTTATGTAGTCTAAATTAAATGGTACAAATTTTAAGAAGTGATAAGACTACATAAAATATCGTTCTTAGATTCATGGATCTAGACTATACCTTAAACTCTTATGGACCCCTACTATCACTAACAAAAATTCAGTTAAAGAAAAGATCAATTATGATAAGTGGGAGAGATCCAATAAGATGTATCTACTGGTCATAAAATATTCTATTCCTATAACTATTAGGGGTTCTATGCCTAATAAAGTCAATGTTAAGAATTTTTCAGCTGAGGTATCGTTTATTAAATCAGATAAAGTTGAGGCCAGCACGCATTTTTATAAACTGATAAATATGCGCTATAACGGCAAAGAAAACATAAGGAAGTACATTATGAACATGTCCAATCTTATTTCTAAGCTAAAGGCACTAAAATTGAAACTCTCTGAAGAGATTCTAGTGCATTTTATTCTGATCTCCTTTCTTACACAGTACAACCTTTTTCAAGATTATTTATAATGCTTAAATGGAAAAGAAGTCTCATTGGGCTCATTGGTCACCGTGTCCTTGAAGAAGAGAGATTGAAATAAGAAAAGGCTGAAAGTTCTCACTTAGTATCCAGGGTAACACCTTTAATAAGAAAAAAAAGATTAACTAAAGGGAGGAACATAAACACCACTACAATTGCTAATATTAAGTGAAAAAAGTGCAGGAAAAGAAGCTAAGATCATTACATGCTTCTTCTGCAAGAAAGTAGGCCACCTCAAGTAGGATTGCATAAAGTATCAGAAATGACTAATTAAGAAAGGTATATCTCATATTTATATTTGTTGTGAAATTAATTTAGCTTTAGTGCCACTTCATACAATATGTATTGATAACTCGCATAAGCGATTCAATACGAAAACTTCCAAACTCAAAGAAGGCCCAGCTCAGCTGAGCGATGTGTATACATGGGGATGAAAATAAAGCTGCAGTTGAAACTATTGAAGTTTGTGGTCTTAAATTAGATTCTAGTTATATTTTAGATTTGGATGAGACTTTATATGTACCGTCTTTTAGAAGGAATCTTATTTCTATTTCATTGTTAGATAGAACTAATTATTTACTGTCACTTTTGGTAATGAAAGGTTAGTTTACTTTCCAAATCTAAAGTTGTTAGTACTGAAGGTCTGATTGGTGGCTATATAAATTGAAACTTCATACTTCATATCCTAAATCTTTATATATTAATAGCCTAGACACTAAGCAAACATTAATTAAAAAATATTAGAAAGTTTGGTGCTAGACGGAGTTTAGGAGTCTAAAATTTGGTGTACATAGACATTTGTGACCCATTCTTTATAGCTTCCTGGAATGGCCACAAATACTTCATCACTTTTACAAACGATCACTCTCATTATGAGTACATATACTTGATTCAGGAGAAATCCCAATCACTGAACATGTTTAAATTTATAAAGTTGAAGTTGAAAATCAACTAAAGAGAAAGATTAAACTAGTAGATCTGACTGTGGTGGCGAGTACTATGACAAATATGACAGATCAAGTAGATATCCAGGACTTTTTGCTAATTTTCTGAAAGAGTGTGGTATTGTAGCACAGTATACCATACCAAGGACACCTCGTCAAAATGGTGTTGCTGAGAGATAAATACACACTAAAGGATATGGTTTGGAGTATGATAGCTTATACTACTCTATTAGAGTCCTTATGGAGTGAAGCCTTAAAGACGATTGTTTACCTCTTTAATAGAGTACCTAGCAAAATAGTAACTAAAACCTCATATGAGTTGTGGGCTAGAAAATATCCCAGTATTAGGCATCTACATGTTTGGGGTTGTCCAGTAGAAGCTCGACCATATATATCATATGAGAAGAAGCTGGACTCAAGGACAGTTAGTCGTTTATTCGTAGGGTATTCTGATAGATATAGAGGCTTTAGGTTTTATTATCCCTCCACTAAGAACATAAAGATGGATAATGCTAAATTTTTTTTGAGGATATTCAGAAGTGGGAGTCAACTATATAAGAATTTCACATTTGAGGAAGAACATATTGTTATACTCATGACAACTGTTCCTTCAGAATAGAAATACAGTTGTACCCTTATAAGGTACAGATACAGTTTATCATAAAGTAGATCCTGCTGATGAGGTGAACCTGAAAATTCTTAACCACAAGTGCCTAGGAGATCAACTAGAGAGAGGAGATCAGCCATTGGAAATGACTATATAGTTTATTTCTAAGAGTATGAGTTTGACATAGGGCTAGAGGATTACCCCACATCCTTGAATGAGGCCAAACTCAGCATTCATTCGACTAAGTGGTCAAATATCATGAAAGATGAGTTAAAATCCATGAAAGACAATGATGTTTGAGATTTTGTAGAGTTATCTAAAAGAAAGAAACTAATTGGTTGTACATGGGTGCTCAAAACCAAGTGAAATTCGAAAGGCAATGTCAAAAGGTATAAGGCATGTCTTGTCGCAAAGGGATTCACTCAAACAGAGGGCATTAACTATAAGAAGACTTTATCTCCATTTTTCATGAAGGATTCTTGTAGAATTGTCATGGCACTAGTAGCCCACTTCAACCTAGAGTTACAACAAATGGATATTAAGACTGCTTTCTTTAATGGTGACATTGAGAAAGAAATCTATATAGTGCAACCAAACAATTTTGAAGTCAAAGATTCATAATATTTGGTTTGTAAATTAAAGAAATTTATTTATGATCTAAAGCAAACATCCGTCAATGGTATTTGAAATTTGATCAAGTAATATCTGATTTTAGTTTTAAAGAGAATGTAGATGATCAATGCATTTATCACAAATTTAAAGAGAGTAACTTATATTTCTTGTGCTATATGTGGATGACATTCTACTAGCAAGTAACGATATGAATCTTTTACTTGAGACCAAAGTTTTCTCTTAAAGAATTTTGAGATGAAGACCTTGGAGACGTTTCTTTTGTGATAGGCATCCGAATTCTATGTGACAGGCCACATGGAATATTAGGTTTATCACAAAAGGCCTATATCGATAAGCTGCTAAATAGATGTGGCATGAAAAATTACTCTAGGGGAAATAAGTTGAGTCTACTCCAATGTCCCAAGAACGACCTAAAGAAAGAACAAATTAAAAACATTCCATATGCATCGACGGTTGAAAGTCTTATATATGCTCAAATTTATACCCGTCCAGACAGCATATACTGTTGAGAAACTTGGCAGATACTTGATCAACTCTGAAATTGATCACTGGAAGACTGCCAAGAAGGTAATGCGATATCTACAAAAGACTATATGAAATCTGACCAGTTGCAGCTGATCAGATACACTATGCTGTTTGTATCGACAATAGGATTAGGTTACATTTTCTTCATTACAGAAAGACGGTGGATTTAGTCAAGAGGCTATTAAAAATATACTGTGAGCTCTACTGCAAAAGTGACAAGAGTTCACTAAAAGTCGAGGCACGTCAACATCAAGTTTTTTATCATTAAAGATAGAATTCAGAATCATATTGTATTTGTTGATAGTGATATTATTATTCTTAGCATTACATATCCACTTACTAAAGGACTATCACCTAAAGTCTTCTTAGAGAATATTGCTCATATAGGGATGACTAGCCATAATGATATCCTGATTTAGTGGAGTGGATAATTTTATGTATCAGACATTATTTCTTAGTGCACTTTATGTATATTTGTTGATTTCGATAATAAAGTATAACTGTTTTCTTTAAATTTCTTTTGAGTTTAATTTGCGCATTTGAGTTTGTTAGTAGTTAGACTCATTAGAGCCAGAAAGTTAGACTCATTGGAGTCATAAGCTTAGATTCATTGGAGTCATAAAGATAGACTCGTTAGAGTCATAAAGTTAGACTTGTTGGAGTCATAAAGTGAAAACCAGTTGAAATTTTATCTTATTTGATCAAAAGATAGTTCCATGTCACACGTCCACATTTGATCTATGTCTTTAAGGGTTCTGAAATTTATTATGTGGAAGGTCTACCTCAATTATACAGGAGATAACGACTGCCATGTTCGGTAGTAGGACACTTAATGGACCAGATTATTTTGAAATGTAATTTATTGACGGTTAAAATTTTGGTACCATAAAGTTATATATAACATCCTTTCATTATGACTTGTTTGGCCCAAGTGAGAGATTTTTAGACTTATTTAGATTAGAGTCTAAATTAATTTGGGCCTACACAAGTTTAACTTGATTTATACATCCGTCTCTATAAGCCTATGTTGTTAGACCCAATGAAGAATTGATCAAGCATAATGGTTTGGATTTAGACACGTTTCAATTACGCTGAGCCATGAGTGTATTTAAATTAGGATGTGGGACTCATCTATACATGTGAAATTCATGTTATTAATCAAAGGTCTAGATCTATGATGAGTTGAAGTAGGATTTCTTAATTCTATATATATCATGGGTAGGTTCCCTTTCCACTAACATCTACTATAACCTAATCTCTCTCTTGGAGGCCTATCATCTTCTCTAAGGATTAAAAAGAGAATTCAGTGGCTGGAGAGAAGAATCTCATCCCTCAACTTCAGCGTTTTTGAGATCGTGCAACCTTCGGCATCCCTTTTGTGATGAAATCAGGTATGCCTAAACCCTCCTTCTCTTTGATTTTAATAAAGAGGCTTTTAGTTTATGTGTGGATCTTATATTAAATAATTATTAGATCTAACACGTTGTTGACATGCCCCTTGTGACTGTCGACAACGAAAACATGAATATGTCAATAGAAGATGCAAAGTTTGTCAGTCTGTTGACAGCAGGATGTAGCTGTTTGTCAGTCTGTTGATAGTAGGATGCAGCTGTCGACATGCGTGTGTAACAGTTGACAAAAGCAGCTCAGTATATTGACAGGAGACGAAACAGAGAGTTGAATCATTTTAGTCTATCGGCAGGCCTCTTAGAGCTGTTGACAGCTATTCAGATGAATCCTGATTGGTTTCTGATTTCATTTCTGATCTGATTTTAGAGTGATTTGATTTCTTTTCCTCATGGACTCTCTAGCTATAGCTACAAATGGAGGGGTGTTGTACTCTACTTCGTAATCTTGAGAGGTGATTTGTATTAGTGAGTTCTAGGGTTAGTTTGTTTGAGAGAATTTTACGTCAAATTGTGTAGTTTCTCTAATTTGAATCTTTGAATCAATTTGTAACCATTATAACTCTAATGGTTGAATAAGATCTTTTTTCCTGCCCCGAGGACATAGGCATTTGCCGAACCTTGTTAAATTATTTGTTCTCGCTTTCTCTCTTTGTATTTTTGTTCGTGATATATTGGTACGTGATTAACTCGGTGTTGTTACGCTCATCTTGGTGATTGGCGTGTCGGATTCCTCCGGAAGTGACAACACAAGCGATACGCAATTATATAACCAATCAGCCAAGAAAAGAGAAAAATAAAACACTTTCTTTAAATTTGCTGTCATTTTGTTTGTTCAGTTGTGTAACGCTACTACTCATACCTGGGCCTCAGCCTGGAAATTTCGAGCTCGAGCTCGCGTGAATCCGTATCAAGAAAATACTCTAGAAGACCTTCTTTTGTATCCGGCACCACCCATTTCTATCAATCCCATTCCAAAATTCCATTCAATTTACATTCAATAAGAGGATTACTTGTCGCATAGCTCTGCGATGATCTTGCTCCTCCTTGACCTACCGATTGATCTCCTCTCGGGCGCCCACATCCTTTTCGAGGCGCTTCTTGAACTCCAATCTGGCTATATGGCCTTAGGGCCCAGCACTCAATCTGGGTCCTGGAATCTAACATAATACGAGAGATGATTAGACTGAGAGAAATTAAGGAAATAGAAGAAGTTAATTGGGGAAAAAGAAAGGAAAATACCCATCCAATACATGAGATTTTTCTTGTGATTTGGGAATTTTTTGAGTAGAATGATATTTGTTGGGTATCCTACTTAACAAGAATCAATCTGACAACTAATCAAGATCACTGAGATATCAACAATCTAATTGGCCAGGTCGGCAATATCAGGTGGGAGGTTTTCCGTTCAATAGAACGTTCCTTAATTTAAGAATCACCTTTCAATTTTCTTCCTTGGTTTAAGCACCAATTAGACTGAATCCAAGTCAGTCTCGATATACTGTAAAGTATATCCCCTGTATAAAGGACTTAATCCACTTATACAGTATCACTTAGACTGAATCTAAGTCAATCTCGATATACTGTAAAGTATATCCCCTGTATAAAGGACTTAATCCACTTATACAGTATTTGAAGTGAGGTACGCTTAGAGCGAATCTCCTTAAGACAATTACGTCCCCCGCACCGGTGCTAACGGGATAATGGACGCTGGTCTCCCAAGATACAACACTTCTTCACGGTATTTGGATAGCACTACCAAATCACCGTACGGTCGAACCGTAGTCAACCAGTACCTACACAGGATTAGCAAAGCAGCGGTATAATGACAAATTTCAAATGAATATTTGTCTTACTCTTTTGGAGGAACACCCACTGTTAAGGATGTAGGAAGGTTGAAGAATTTGATAGAATCTCCTTTAGGAAGGTGCTTCGGATTCCCACTTCACTCTGGAAGTCGCGGATTCCCACTTCGCTGGAAGTCGCTCTGGAAGTCGTGGATTCCCACTTCACTGGAGCCCAGTTCAGAATTCAATTCAAAACTGTAGAGAGAGAGAGAGAGATTTTCTTGGAGTTGGTGTGTCTGAGAATGGAATTCTGGAGCGCTATTTATAGCGCTCCGGAAGGGCATTCTCGTCCGCCAAAAGTCAGCAGTTGCGACGGTTCGGACAGAACCGTCGCAACTGTTCAACCGCCCACCGCTCTGTCGGTTTTCTGACAGCGGTTGGCGAACGGTTCGGATCCGTTCGCGCGGACACCCGTTGGCGGGTGGTTCGAATCCTTTCGCGGGCACGTATGTACGTGCATAGTTCCCTCCTTTTCGCGCGCGAAAACTCCAAGTACCCAAAGGGCACACCCTTTGTTCTCATTTTCCTCTATTTATACCCCATAAGCTTCCATCACATGGCCAATGTGGGACTAAATGCTTGTAGCTAACTTTAGTCCCTTTTTGGCTTTGAATTAGGCAATCTTTGGACTTGAATATCTCATTCATTCGAAGTCGGAATTGAACATGTGAATATACCACGTTCATCACCAATGGAAGGAGAACACACTCCAACCATCATCCGGTTGATTCAATCAACGGATCTTGCCATGATTCAACTCGAAGATTCACCTTTATATTCTTCAATTCCAACAATATTCTGGTTATTCTCGTAGAGAAGGAGAAGGAAGAGGGGAGGATGGAGTCGACCATTCGCCGGCAGCAGCATTTCCACTGGGCAGAGAGCACAAGATAGCATCTTATTGGGACACTGGAACTTGATCGAGAGTGTTATCCGTTAGAAACAGCTGGCACATAGGAAGCATGAGAGCGGTGGGAAGTGGACTAAGGATTTGGGTTGGGCCTTTAAGCTTTAGAACGAACATCAATCTGATTTGATCTTGGGTTGGGCTTGACTCGATTTGGGGCCGAATCTGACTTATAACTTTAAAACGGGTAAATTTTGGCTAAAATTTATCAAAAAATATCATGAACTAGAAACTATCACAAACTTTCAAAATACAAGAAAGTACCATGAACTTTTCCTCAATTTTTTAAGAAAACACCCTCCGTCAGCCCCACATTAAGAAAGAAGCATGTGTAAAACACGGGAGCTTTTGATGCCCAAAACACCCTTCACCTCTCCCACTTAAATTTCATTTAAAGAAAGAAAAAAAAATCCCTTATCCCCCATGTTGGCTACACATCCACCGCCCCCTTCCTCAGCCTCCACCCTCTGTCTTGCCCCGTCCTTTCTTCTGCCTCCCCCCCGCCCTAGCCCCTTCGCCTCTCCTCGTCCTTCCCCTCACCTTCTCCCATCTGTAATAATTTTAGTTACTAATATGCTCGGGCCATATAATAATATCTGATCTTCTTCTAAATTTCTGCAGTATCTCTTCTGTGATTACTACAGTGTCCCCTGTAGTACAATAATATAATTTCGACCACAACCGGTCTACTTATCACATCCTCAAGATTACGGTCTCGGCTATTAACAATCATAATATATATAAGCTCGAGAGTACCCCTCTCGACAATCTCAATCCCAACACAATAACTATTTCAACACTAACTTAAAGAACACCAACAGTCACACATATATCCCATACATATACAAAGATCAAACTATCTAACTCACAAGTCAACACATATTACATAGCATTACATATCAAGTTTTGTATTTATATATATAAGCATGAACAATTCAAAGGTGACAAAATATAATTAATTTCAACATAATTAATTTTCCATATGGTTCCAAACAGAACGCCTACTAAGCTTTAAGTCAGGCCTTTACCCTTATCACAACCTGAAAATGTTATTAATATAAAAGGGTGAGCTCAACAGTTCAGTGAATAAAGTCATGCAAGAAATCTAAGGAGTGGTATACAGATAACAATACAAAACATAATTTGTGCATCATGTAATAAACGTGAACATGAATTGGATAAGATAAATAGGAGTTCGATGATACAATAAATACAAAGCAACTAGAATAGGTATTCCAGTAATTCTATTTATATATCAGAAAAAGTCTGATTCACTCTGATATTTATTTTATTATCCTCTTATAATAATATATCGTATTTCATCGAATAATTTTATTATTCAGATTCATCTCATCAATTTGTACATAGAAGCCCACAATATATTAAATAGCCATTTCAGTATCTTTTATCTTACTGAATTGATGATAGAGTACTATCCATATCAGTACATTATATACATATATTACACAGACACAACACTTGTACCATGCAATGCATGTATGCACAATTTCTTCCCCACTCTCCCTGCCAACTTCCTCCAATATATATATTTGTATGGGAAGAGTTACAATATACATAGGTGTAACTAAGTTAAGTTACACACACCTCTTTCCACCACACAAAAAATATTTTTTAAATACCTTGTGGGGGATCACTCACATTAATTTTTGTTTGCATCTCACCAAGCAAAATTTTTGTGTGGTGGAGAGAGGTGTGTGTAACTTAACTTAGTTACACCTATGTGTATTATAACTATATATATATATATATATATATATATATATATATATATATATATATATATATATATATATATATATATATATATATATATATATATATATATATATATATATATATATATATATATATATATATATATATAGGGAGCTGATCCCCTAAGAACGGTTCTCACGGATTCCTGTGAGAACTTTCACGGGGCGATCGGATCTAAAAGATCAAATCAAATAAAATCATATCTCTATCAGATCCGAGGGCTCACGTGAAAGTTCTCACAGGAATCCGTGAGAACTGTTCTTAGGGGATCAACTCACTATATATATATATATATATATATATATATATATATATATATATATATATATATATATATATATATATATATATATATAATATATATATGCACACACAGCAACAACAACTAAGCCATTTGTCCCAAGTATTTGTAGTAGGCTACATGAACCAAAAGAGAATTACACCGGATCGGGTATATGGATCAACTTTATCCACTCATTCCTATAGAGCAATATGCCTTCACTAAGACCTTTAGCCTCTATATCTTATCGTATTGTCTCCATCCATATTTTCTTCAGTCTCCCTGCGCTCTTTTAACTTGCCCTAATTTAATATGCTCTACTCGTCGGACTGGCGCATCTGTAAGTCTACGATACACATGACCAAACCATCGTAGGCAATTTTCTCTCATCTTCTCTTATATATATATATATATATATATATATATATATATATATATATATATATATATATATATATATATATATATATATATATATATATTGATAATAATACCACACTTCCCTCTTCTGCTGCCACCCTCTGTGACATGGATACAATAATTTGTACGCATATGTCACATATATTCACATACACATACTTCCTCTCCTGCCACCATAACCCTTCCTCTATATACATACGTTATATTCACCGTAGAATAAAGATTTCATTAGATGCATAAGTAAAAGGCTCAGAATCACTTAATTTTTTATTAGTGACCTAATTAGAGTATGTAGATCAAGATGAACAGTTCGGATCATCCACAGAATTTCTCCTATATGATTTTCTCACGAAACTTATTTTGAGAAAGTTTCTCATTTGAGCATTTTCTTATACACACACACACACATATATACATACACACACACACACACACACACACACATACACACACATATACATATGACTAATGCCGCTTTTATACCACACTTTTCCATTTGGATTTATTAAAGTATTCAATTCTACTTCTCAAGATTTCAGTTCATGAACGACTCGGTAACAGACTAACGATTCTTCGTTTACCGACATCGATACATTATTTCAACCCCTTTCCAATAATACAATGATCACCATAATCTCGATCAATATATATATATTATATATATATATATATATATATATATATATATATATATATATATATATATATATATATATATATATATATATATCAAGCCGTGTATCGTGAAATGAGCCGAGGGTTTTCTGATATCATAACTAACGAATTTACACCATTTATACCGTGAATATCAAGCTATACTCAATTAATATAGCTTCCATAATTAATACTATAATTAACTAACTTTCACAATTAATATTATAATTATCTAGCCTCGACAATTAACATTAAAATTTATCAACTTTTCGATAGGATATGGAGAACAAAATCATTAAAATCTAACCATGTAAATTAAGTGAAGACAAGAGAGAAATTAGTCACCTTCGATTCAGCGATTTTCCCGATATAAACGAAGCTCATGCAGTCACGATGACAATTTCTATTTTATATATATATATATATATATATATATATATATATATATATATATATATATATATATATATATATATATATGAGTGTGTATTCCAATGATTCTATTCATTAATTGAAAAAATTCTGATTCACTCAGCTATTATTTTATTAGAATCTAATAATAATATCTCGTATTTCATCGAATGTATGTTGATTTGGTTCCAGTTGATTAAGCTCGATGGAGCTCGTTTGGAAAAACTACGTGCGGCTTGATCCCTTAAGCAGGGGTACATAGGCAGCCGTAATGGTTCAACCTGTTTGCTGAGTTGAAATTAGTCATTCACGGTATTTGGCTCAGATTTGAGAAATCTTCACCGAGGTAGAGAATTGTAAGAGACAAGATGAAAAATGAAAAAATAGATTTTTCAAACTCAATTAGATAACCCAGAGATTGAAGTTTGAAGTGCACGATGAGTGCACGGAAAAGGAGTAGAAGCAAGTCATTGTCGACAGGCCCCCAGTGGCTATAGACAGCGGACACATGTATATGCCAGCAGAAATGCAAACTTTGTTAGTCTGTTGACAACAGGATTGCAACTATCGACATGAGTATGTAGCAGTCGACAGAAGCAGCTCAGTATGTTGACAGGTGACTCAACAGAGAGTTGGATCATCTTAGTCTGTCGACAAACCTCTTAGAGCTATCGATAGCTGAGATATTCAGGCAAATCCTGGTTGATTTTTTATTTTGTTTCTGATCCGATTTCAGAGTTATTGGTTTCTTTTTTCTTATGGACTCTTTGGTTATATATAGAGGGGTGTTGTACCCTACTTTGTAACCTTGAGAGTAAACTTGAGAGGTGATTTGTATTGGTGAGTTCTAGGGTCAGTTTGTTTGAGAGAATTCTATAACAAATTACGTAGTTTCTCTAATTTAAATCTTCAGATCAATTTGTAACTCTTGTAACTCTGTTAGTTGAATAAGATCTTCTACCTTCTGCTCGAGTATATAGGCAAGTTGTCGAACCTAATTAAATTATTTGTTCTCACTTTCTCTCTTTGTATTTATGTTCGTGCTATACTGGTACGTGATTGACTCATTGTTGTTAGGATGATCTTGGTGATTGGCGTGTTGTATTCCTCCGGAAGGCGCAAAGAAGCGATACACAATCACACAACCAATCAACCAAGGAAAGAGAAAAAATAAACACTTTCTTTAAATTTGCTATCACTTTGATGGTCCAGTTGTGTAATGCTACTACTCATACTTGGGCCTCAGCCTGGAGATCTCGAGCTCGTTACATCTGTATCAAGAAAATACTCCAGAAGCCCTTCTATTGTATCCGGCATCACCCGTGCCTATCAATCCCATTCCAAAATTCCAATCAATTTACATTCAATGAAAGAGATTACTTATCGCATAGCTCTGCAACGATCTTGCTCCTCTTTGACCTATCGATTGAACTCCTCTCGGGCGCCCGCATCCCTTTCAAGGCACTTCTTGAACTCCAGTCGGGCTATGTGGCCTTACAGCGGTGGCCCAGCACTCCATCTGGGTCCTGGAATCCAGCATAATACGAGAGATGATTAGAACAGGAGAAATTAAGGAAACAGGAGAAGTTAATTGGGGAAATGAAAGGAAAAAAATATCCATCCAATACATGAGATTTTTCTTGTGATTTGGGAAATTTTCGAGTAGAGTGATCTTCTGGTTGTTCTCGTAGAGAAGAAGAAAGAAGAGGGGAGGATAGAGAAGGCCATTCGCCGGCAGGAGGTTTTCTAGTGGTTAGAGAGCACAAGATAGAATCTTATTGGGACACTGGAACTTGATCGAGAGTGTTATCCGTTAGAAACAGCCGACATGTGGGAAGCATGAGAGAGGATGGGAAGTGGACAGAGGATTTTGTTGGCCGAAGGTTACAATCACCCAGTTTTAAGGTTTTGATGATAATAAAACAACTGTGGTTATTTGTACTAATCAAGTTCAAGTGTTAAGTTTATCTCAAGGCTCTAAGGTTTCAAGGAGTTTTCTTCCTCTAAAGGAAGGTATTGGAGACTCAAGAAGACTCAAATACGGGATCAAAATTTAGAGTACTCAACGTCGCTAGTGGAGATACCAGGTTGAAAATCTTGTAGTCACCTAAAGCATTGTAAGATTTTAGTTTGTTAAAGTGTATAATATAGTAGTGATGCTCCAGAGGTTACACACACAAAAATACATGATTTTAAAAAATACGAGTTTTGGTAGTATGGGCATTTTGCATGTTTGATTTTGATACATGTCTCCTAATTTTTTCAAAATTTTAGAACAAGTTTAGAACATGTATTTTATCACTTATACATTGATATATTACCCTTAAATCAATATAAAATATTTTGAAAATTGTTTAAAATTCAAAATCCATTTAGAAAACTGTTTCAGGCCAGAACGGTTGACTGGACGGTCGACTGGTGACCATTTCAAGCCAAAACGGTCGACTGCCCGGTCGACCGGGCCTTTGGCCAAGGGGTGTGCACGTTTATGCACGTTGTCGGTCAATCGACCGGTCGACTGCTAACCCTTACAGTCGACAATCGGTCGACCGACTGAAAGACCCTAACTCTTAGTTAGGGACCCGGTCGACCGACATTTTAGTTTTTCATTTTAAACTACCGATCGGCCACCGCCCGGTCGACCAGAGCCAATGGCTCTTTTCTGGATGACCTGTCAGTCGACCGGCTGGTCGACCGACAGGCTACCAAATGGCCATAACGGCTAGTTTTTGAATCTTTTTTTTGTGGATTCCAACGGGTATGTTTGGTTTCCAAGTGTCTAAACACACCCCAAATAACCTGGTATAATTTATAAATGATATTTATTCATTCCTTATATATAGGTCATTGCTTTTAGTTTTAGATATGAAAAACACATAAGTTTATAAGTTTTCAAGTTTGTTTCAAAAGAGAAAAGTTTTTCTAGCTTTCAATCTTCAAGTTCTTTCTTTCCAAAGCTATTTCCTCTATTCTTTCTAACTGAATTTCATATCTCACTTAACTTCTTGGGCAACACTTCATATTCTACTCTATAGGCAGTTGTAAGAGAGAGTGTTTGTGATCCTGTTGGATCACCAAGAGCTTTGTAATCTCAATTGGCTTCATGCTACCTCTTGTGTAGTTGTGTACTCCGATCTTATGTAGACCAAGTTAAAATTACTTTGTATAAGGTCCCTTTGTGGAAGATCCCTTAGAGGATAGTAAAATCCTTCATAGTGGTGAAGGCGGGGACGTAGAACGGTGGCTCTAACGTCAAAACAAATTTATTTGTGTTTGCGATTGTTTGTGTCTTGCTCTCTATTACTTTTCATTTTTCATACTTGTGTAATTGTTCATCTTGCATTTTATAATTGCTTTTATTTATCACTTTCATTACCAGTCTATACTCATCTCAATAAGGAGGCAATTTAGCATCTTAACTCATTATCTAGAGGAATCAAAGAGGAGAAGTTCTAGAGCCCTTCACGGGGAATTCGGCTTCAATTCTTAGTCTGAGTGATTGTTTGAATAATTCATCATAAGTAGTTTTAAAATTGCATTTGATTAGCAAAATACCTATTTACCCCCCTCTAAGTGTATTTCAATTGGTATCAGAGCATTGATCTCTAAATTTTGGTTTAAATCCTAAGAGATATCCTAATTGCTAATCACTTCTTTCACAATTCTATCTTCATTCACTTTTAGTAAAAATGGCTGTAGGTATTAAGACCCCTCCCAAGTTTGATGACCTTAACTTCCCTATATGAAAGGTTAAGATGGCCGTATTTTTACAATCCTTAGGAAGCCGGGTTGCAAAAGTAGTGACTAAACCCTTTAGTGTACCCATTAGTGATAAGGACACTTGGTCCGACATTGCCACTAAGGAGTTTGATGCAAATGCTAAGGCACACTATACCGTACTTCATGCTTTGAATGATGACGATATTGCTAGGGTCATCCATTGCAAATCCTCCTACGAGATTTGGACACACCTAGTAGTCACACACGAGGGAACCTCACAAGTTAAGAGAGCAAAAATTGATCTCTTACGTTCCCAATATGAAAATTTCACCATGCATAATAATGATACAATTGATGATATGGTAACAAGATTTACTAAAATACCTAACAGTCTTGCTTCTTTTGGTGATTTCATTGACAATGATCAAAAAGTAAGGAAGGTCATTCAGGCACTTTCACCCTCATGGGAAGTCAAGGTTACTAAATTGAGGGAGCTAAATGAAAAAAAAGAGATGGAGCTCATCGGTCTTATAGAAAGCCTTAAGACCCATGAAATGAAAAGGAAGGCAAGGGAAGAGATGTCACCACAAAAGAAGAAAGTGATCGCTTTCAAACTACTCCCACCATCTCCGACGATAATGATGAAAAAGAGGATGATGAAGAATTATCCATCCTAGGGAAAAATGTAAGGAGGATGTACAATAAGGTCAAGTTTAACAATAAAAGAAGATGGTAAGGGAAAGAGGCAAGAATGTCACATGCTTCAATTGCCGGAAGCCGGCCACATGGTTACAGATTATCTGAAGACCAAGAGCAAACCTTCAACCTCCAAGCCCTACAAAAAGAAGGCTCTCAAAGTTACTTGAGACTCGGAGAGTGAAACCGATGAAGTGAATACGGCACACGTGCGTTTCATGGCTAATGATAACACACCTAAGGTAACATTTGAACCCTCACTTGATGATAGTGAATTAACAATAAATGAATTTGGTGGGGCTTTTGAAGAGTTATCTAACAACTATGATTTTATTAAAAAAGTATTTAAAATTGAAAAAAAAAATGAAACTTTTCATAATAAAATTGTTATACTTTCATAAGAAAAAGAAGATTTATCTTTCACACTCATATCCACACAAAAAGATTTAGATGCATATAAAATTTCATGTAAAGCAAAATTTTCATTAATTGATAAAATGAGATTTCTATTTTAAAAGATAAAATTAACTCTTTAGAAGATGTGTTAAAGAAATGTGAGTTTGATAAAGCTAGGTTAGAGGCAATGTTTCCTAAGAAACATACTCTAAAGAAAAAATTGCATACTACACATGCTCATCATGTTACATATACCCACACTCCTAAATCACAACATATACATACACATCATGCTAGATATTCTACACACGTCAAGCATTTTCTCACCCTACACTTACATCATACTTTTATATATGGTAGAGTTTATTCATGCACTTGTTGTGGCTGAAATGGTCACGTAGACAAATTTTGTTTTGATTGAATAAATGCTGTTAATGATCACATTTGGGTTCGAAAATTTAACATTATAGGACCCAAGAAAATATGCATTAGTAGTTTTAAAATTGCATTTGATAAGCAAAAACACCTATTCACCCTCCCGCTAGGCGTATTTCAGATTTGGGTTAGGCTCTTTTGCTACAGAACATCAATCCGATTTGATCTTGGGTTGGGCTTGATTGATTTGGGCCGAATTTGTCTTATAACTTTAAAACAGGTAAATTTCGGTTAAAGTTTATCAAAAATGTCATGAAGTAGGAACTATCACATACTTTCAAAATTGCAAGAAAGTACCATGAACTTTTTCTCAAAATTTCAAGAAAATACCCTCCTTCAGCCCCACATTTAAGAAAAGGAGCACTTGTAAAACACGTGAGCTTTTAATGCCCAAAACACTCTTCACCTCTCCCACTTAAATTTTATTTTAAAAAAAAAGAAAAAAGAAATCCCTTACCCCTACGCTACCCCACATCACTGCCCCCTTTCTCGGCCTCCACCCTCCGCCTCGCCGCGCCCTTTCCTCTGCCTCCCCTATAAGTTACCACCTCCAGTCCCTCCGCCTCCCCTCGCCCTTCACCTTGCCTCCCCCATATGTAACGGTTCCAAAATACTAATATGCTCGAGTCACATAATAGTATCTGATTTTCTTCTAAATTTTGACAGTATCTCCTCTGAGATTACTACAGTGTTTCTGTATTAAATTATATAATTTCGGTCACAACCGGCCTACTTATTACATCCTCTAGATCACGATCCCGGTTATTAACAATCATCATATATAAGCTTGAGAGTACCTGTAACACCCAGCTTATTAAACCCCAATTTAATATTCTAATCATGATTGATGAGATTATTTAAAATAATCGAAAATTATGATTTAATTAATTTTGAGTGAAAACAAATGATAGGTAGCAAAAATGCATATTTATCACTATATTTACTATCACATTTTCATATTTATTTCTACAATTATGCACTATTACTAATATTTTATTATTTAATGTGTGCAGGCCTTGAGTAATTAATTAAATAAAGAATAAAGCCGAAATGAAGCCCAAAAGAAGCCCATGAGCAAGCCCATGTGCAAAAAGTGCAATTACTAAAAGAAGAGGACTTCTATTAAACCCTAATTGCTTGCAGGATAAGGCTATAGATAAGGGGAGAAGAGTGCAAAGATAACAAAATCGTTTTAAAAGATTTGGATTTAGAGTAACTTGCTTCCCAAGTTATCCTAAATTTTCAAAATAAAGAGTCGGTATGCCAGATCTAAAAGGATACACCCAAATGGACGGACCAGAGAGGCCACGCGCGAAAGCGCGTGGCCAGAAGGCAATCTTTGGCCGCGGAAATGCGGCCAAAGCCGCGTTTTCGCGGCAATACGGATGAGACTGGATACCTGTTTTCGTGGGAGAGTTGTACCGGGACTCTACGTCTTCCATCTCCTATAAATACCCCTGCAGAGCAACAGAGAAGGGCGTCCAGTGCAGTACAGAAACAAATCTAGGGTTTTTCTTAGGCTAATTTGTAGATTGTAACTTAGTTTTTTATTTTCTTTTTTATAATTTTTAATTTTCTTTATGCAACTGAGAGGAGAGGATACTTTCATGGAGGAAGGAGATCAAGCTTGTACTGAGGTGACATCGGAGTAAGTAATCTTTTCTTCTATTGTTAATTGAATCAAATCGAAGTTTGCTTCTTTTTTCTATTCTTGTTTGTTTTTGTTTCTCTCTTTTGTGTTTGTGGATCCATATGAAACCAAGAGCTTTGAAGTTGCCTTCTCCTTGCAAGAGTCGTTGATGATTTATTGTGATGAATATCTATTTCCATGGTAGTATAGCTCGCCTTTTATTTACAGTATAGATCGAGAATAGGGAAGATCTCATATTCCATGCTTTGTTCGCCTTCAAAGAAAGGTACATCATTGACATGGTTCCAAGGTAAGCAGACGCCAAAGAGGTAAGTAAGTTTTTAGTTTTTAGTTTTCTTTCTTTTAATTTTAGTGTAAATCACCAATTCCTAATCTTTTTCACACTTCTTCATTGTAAATATCATTGTAAATATCATTGTAAATAACATTATAAATAAATAAAAGAGAACTTACTAAACAAGCTTCCATCGCTAGTCCCTCCCTGTAGATCACGACCCGCATAGCCACTTGCTATAGCGGTAGAATTGAGTACCTTGCACATCCTATTCTTAAATCTGAAATACTATATTTTGTATGCAGGTAAAATCTCAATCAAAATTTTGGCGCCGTTGCCGGGGAGGGACGGTAAGTTTCTCTCTAAAACAAAAAAAAACTAATTATTGATTTATTTATTCTTTTGTTTGCAGGATCAGAGAACAGGAAAACTAACAGCAGCAAAGGACATATAGCAACTCTGTGCCTCTGCCCTCGAAGGTAGAGCATCAGAGCCTACTACAGAGCCGCGTTTGCGCGGCAATAGCCGCGTTTCCGCGGCCTGTGTAGTTCTCTACTCACTCTGTTTTCTGCAGGTTGCTGCAAATTGAAAGATTTGTTTACTGGTCTGTTAACTTTTCTCTATGATCACCCTGCACACTGCTAATTAATTAACAGTAACCTATTTGTTGAAAAAAAATAATAATAAAAAAATTAGACTCTTGCATATAGGCACGTGTCTATTTAATTTTTTAATTTCTGTTAAAGTGTGCTGGAGACAAGGTACGTTCGCATTGCATAGAGACTAGGAAGCACCCTTGGCTGATTTACTGCTTTTGAGTGAATATTTGTCTATTGCTTTACACGTGCACTAAATTGACTTAAGGGCTTGTCCTATAAATAAGATAAGGTGGGAATTTCATCACCCTTTCTTGGCCCACAAACAATCTCCTCACTCACTAACCCAAGCCTAACTAAAAATGAGTAGACGTTGGCCCTAGGGATATCTCGGACTCAATTAGGAGATTATCCTAAGGGGGAACGGTGTTGGAATTTGACTCCTGTCAAATCAGTGTCTAGGAAGGGGATTGAGGGCCGAAAGCCCGAAGATTGGTGGTTATTTAATTAAGGAACGTCTTTGACGAAAAACCTCCCACCAATCTTGCCCTGACCTGGCTGATTAGCTTGTGGTCAAAGTCTACATTATACCTCCCGTGGACAGTCTAACCAGTTAGGAGTCGTCTAGGTCATAGGTCTACCCTAACTTGGTTAGAATTTTTTTTTGTTTGCTTATTTGTTTGTTTTCTTTTTCTTTGTTTGTGTTTGTGATATGGCTTATCACAACAATTTTTTCAATTTTAATAATAATCTATATTACACACAAACCTCTTTTTCGGATATTACCAACCCGGCATATCATAACTTTAACCAACCTAGTATGCCGGAATGGTCTTATCCGAATGAATATAACCCATGCCCCCCATCTTATGACCATAATTTCCATAATAATTTCAACTCTTCACAGAGTCCATAGGGATTCACCTCCCCCGAGTCAAATTTTCAACCAACTTGTCCTCCTTATCCACCTTGTCCACAATATTTTCAAGATTCATACTCAGATCCACCAGTTCAAAATAGAAAACCATCTATCTTGGAAATGATGCGTATGCATGAGTCCAAGGAACAATCACCATCAATCTTGGACATGATGATGCGTGAGTCCAAGCAACAATCACAGAATCTGATCGACTCACAATTTCATCACGATTTTCCCAACAACACTTCCTCTCTTCAAGTCCAATCACACCAAAATGATGCACCAATCGACTATGAAAAGATGCTTGAAGCCATGACTCAGGCTAGAATTGCTCATGATCATGAAATAGATATGATGGTTCAAACTTTACGTTCTCACCATTCGGCCATTTCTGATGTCGCTAACCATTCTCTTAGAGCCGAAGAGTCACGTTGCTTTGGAAAACAAGATTCTATTTCAGTACAATCATTTGAACTTGCCCAAACTCTAAATTTTGAAAATGACATTGACAGTTTGACAAGTTATTCATTTCCTGAAATAGAACTTGAGAATGACTATGATCTTGAACCTCAACCTAGTGATTCAATTTACTTCCTGATTCAATAATGACTCCGGTGTCTCCTCCTGATTTTAATCTTTTTTCTGAGTCAACATTGGATCCTGTGCCAATTCATCATGAAATTAAATCACCCATTTTTGATGATCATATTGAACTTGACCAATTTTATAATTTTGAAAGTCCTATAGATAAATTGGCAAGTTCTCATTTTTATAACATTGAACTCAATGAGAAATGTGACCTAGATTCTCAAATCTGTGATCAAGTTCAAATTCCCGAATCAATATTGACTCCTGTTTTGTTACCCGACTTAGGTAATATTTTAGAGTCAGTTTTGATTCCCACACCTATCATTCCTGAACTTGAATGACCAATATTAAGTCACATTCCATTGTGGGAAAATAATTGTGGACTAGAGTTTCAACTTCTTGATTTGGACCCACTTCTTGAACCAAGCTCGACTCCTGAACCCTTACTTGATTTAAGTTACTTTCCTGAGTCGGTATTCGTTCCCGTACTTCTGACGTCCAAGTCAATCATTTCATCTTTTCCCACTCCATTTTGGGACAAGGTGGTTGACACAATTGACTCTGAAAATAATTATGAAATTTGAAAATTTGATGGGGTGAAATTTTTAAAAAATGTTTATACAGACATCATTTTAATGGGTTATACAAGAGAGATTTCTGGTGGGTTCTTCCGAATTCCACAATAAGTAGATTGGGTCGCATTTCGTGGACCAATCAGACCACCACCGGAACCACCCCCTAAGGTAATATTTTCCTTCCCTTTCTTCTTTTTCATGCATACATGCATTCATTCATACATTGAGGACAATGCATGAGATAGGTGAGAGGGAGGATTTACTAACATACTAACATAGTTAGATACTAACCCCAAAAAAATGAAAAAAAAGACAATATTTTGACTTATCTTTTGAAAGAAATCTAAGTTAGTCTTAAGAATTAGGAAAATCATGATTAGGATTTCTAAAAACTTGGTCAAAATAAATAAATTGTTTAATTTTTAGGTATAGGAGGAAAAATTGAATAAGTAATTAGTCTTGATTTTTACCTTAATAAAATGTGCATACCTAATACATTTACATATCTAGGATTCTAAGACAAAGACTCTTGTGCCCTATAAAAAATAAAAAATTAAAAATTAAAAAAAAGGGGAAATTCACTGATTAAGCTGGATACATTTGCCTCAAGAAGCATAAGTATTCACGCCTAAAGGTGATTTTATAAATAAAGTCCTTAGTTTTGTGGCCTAGTTCACTCGAATCCTTAAGTCCGCGGGGTGTTTTCTCACCCGGTGCCCTAAAACCGACCGGTTTGGGAGCCACCGACTTTAAGTTCGCTACATGGGTGGATTAGAAAGCCTAAGAAAACTAAGAAATATTATATATGTATTAACACATCTAATAGTCAATTAGTTAGGTATGAGGGCCTAAAGAAGCCTTGATACAAGACAATATTTTGACTTATCTTTTGAAAGAAATCTAAGTTAGTCTTAAGAATTAAGAAAATCATGATTAGGATTTCTAAAAACTTGGTCAAAATAAATAAATTGTTGAATTTTTTGGTATAGGAGGAAAAATTGAATAAGTAATTAGTCTTGATTTTTACCTTAATGAAATGTGCATACCTAATACATTTACATATCTAGGATTCTAAGACAAAGACTCTTGTGCCCTATAAAAATTAAAAATTAAAAATTAAAAAAAAGGAAATTCACTGATTAAGCTGGATACATGTGCCTCAAGAAGCATAAGTATTCACGCCTAAAGGTGATTTTATAAATAAAGTCCTTAGTTTTGTGGCCTAGTCCACTCGAATCCTTAAGTCCGCGGGGTGTTTTCTCACCCGGTGCTCTAAAACCGACCGGTTTGGGAGCCACCGACTTTAAGTTCGCTACATGGGTGGATTAGAAAGCCTAAGAAAACTAAGAAATATTATATATGTATTAACACATCTAATAGTCAATTAGTTAGGTATGAGGGCCTCAAGAAGCCTTGATACTTACACGAAAGAAAATTAGATGAGTTATACATATTAAAAAAAAGAAAAAACAAAAAATAATCATAATAATAATAAAGAGGCATGAGAGTCCAAGTTAAAGAATTCCTAGTAAAGATTCACAAGGATGCATATAACTTTTGGTAACGAAAAATACTATACAAAAATTCAATTTTGATCCTTACCTAAAATGGATAACAATTTACTATATAAAGACTAAGTTTAAGAATGAATAAAAATGATAATCCTAAAACTTATAGACCACTTAGTCTCTTCAAATATATTTCAAATATTTCCTTTTTATGGATTTTGTGGGTGTAATCCGCTGAAAACCCTCACGAGATAACACTCGTCCTCTAGGGTAACTTAGGGGTTTAACGGCTTGTTGCACATGCTAAGTGCAACCGTGATGCCTACGGAAGTGAGTTAGGATAGATTAGTTTTTCCTTTTTTTTTTATTTTTACTCGAGGACGAGCAAAAAGATAAGTGTGGGGGTGTGATAGTTAGTAAAAAACACATCTTTATCACTACATTTACTATCACATTTTCATATTTATTCCTACAATTATGCACTATTACTAATGTTTTATTATTTAATGTGTGCAGGCCTTGAGTAATTAATTAAATAAAGAATAAAGTCTAAATGAAGCCCAGAAGCCCAAAAGAAGCCCATGAGCAAGCCCATGTGCAAAAAGTGCAATTACTAAAAGAAGAGGACTTCTACTAAACCCTAATTGCTTGCAGGACAAGGCTATAGATAAGGGGAGAAGAGTGCAAAGATAACAAAATCGTTTTAAAAGATTTGGATTTAGGGTAAATTGCTTCCCAAGTTATCCCAAATTTTCAAAATAAAGAGTCGGTATACCAGATTTAAAAGGATACACCCAGATGGACGGACCAGAGGAGGCTACGCGCGAAAGCGCGTGGCCAGAAGGCAATTTTTGGCCGCGGAAACGCGGCTAATACGGATGAGACTGGATACCTGTTTTCGTGGGAGAGTTGTACCGGGACTCTACGTCTTCCATCTCCTATAAATACCCCTACAGAGCAACAGAGAAGGGCGTCCAGTGCAGTACAGAAACAAATCTAGGATTTTTCTTAGGCTAATTTATAAATTGTAACTTAATTTTTTTTATTTTCTTTTTTGTAATTTTTAATTTCTTTATGCAACTGAGAGGAGAGGATACTTTCATGGAGGAAGGAGATCAAGCTTGTACTGAGGTGACATCGGTGTAAGTAATCTTTTCTTCCATTATTAATTGAATCAAATCGAAGTTTGCTTCTTTTTTCTATTCTTATTTTGTTTTTATTTCCCTCTTTTGTGTTTGTGGATCCATATGAAACCAAGAGCTTCGAAGTTGCCTTCTCCTTGCAAGAGACGTTGATGGTTTATTGTGATGAATATCTATTTCCATGATAGTATAGCTCGCCTTTTATTTGTAGTATAGATGGGAATAGGGAAGATCTCATATTCCATGCTTCGTTCGCCTTCAAAGAAAGGTACATCATTGACATGATTCCAAGGTAAGCAGACGCCAAAGAGGTAAGTAAGTTTTTAGTTTTCTTTCTTTTAATTTTAGTGTAAATCACCAATTCCCAATCTTTTTCACACTTCTTCATTGTAAATTTCATTGTAAATATCATTGTAAATAACATTATAAATAAATAAAAGAGAACTTACTAAACAAGCTTCAATCGCTAGTCCCTCCCTGTGGATCACGACCCGCATAGCCACTTGATATAGCGGTAGAATTGAGTACCTTGCACATCCTATTCTTAAATCTGAAATACTATATTTTGTGTGCAGGTAAAATCTCAATCAACAAATTTAAGAAAACTTTTGGCACAATTTGAAGTGAAATAAATTTGGGCAATTGAATATATATATGTGTTCATATATGTGTAATACACTATATGGATAAAGTTACTTGTATAATACCGGGGGGGTGTGTGTACACACACAAAATACTTAACTAAATACAAATAAAAAATATATATAATAAATAAATAAATAAATAATGAATAAAGAATGAGTGGAGAATGAGGTGAAGAGAGATTGGTGATTATTTCAATTTAACCATGATTCACTTTCATTCCAAGTAGTATGTGTAAGTGCTAAATTTTTGATTTGATAAAATTTATAAGAGATTGGTGAGTAACTGCTTAATCTGCCTGTTAAGACTCAATGGTTAGGTATTTAAATAAAGTTGTTGTAGTAGTACTTCTGTGTCATGAGATTGGTTATTCATGTGTCAAATTAGTATTTAACCTATCTTTTATTAGGAAAGACTTAAAATGATATTCACAATCTGATAGTCATAATTATGATGTAAAAGATGCATAGTATGTTATTTGTCCCTAAATGGGATGTTGGGTGCTAGTTACGTGGTAAATGAGAATTTCAAATTTGAGGGAGTTGTGAAGATGCTTTCTTCCGCCACCTCCAGGCTCCTAAGCCTTCTCACAAAATTAAGCTTCCTATGAACCTTATTTGTTAAACTGATAATCTTATAGAAATCCTTCCAGAATTTTGCAGGACCAATATCTTCAAATTCAATGAATCTCTGATCCCGCATTATCTTAAAAGAGGGGAGAGGAGAATGGGGTTTCACTTTAATAAGTTTAGTCAAATTAGTAAATTGTCGATTTGATGGACATAAGAGAGATTTGCAACTTTTACATGAACCTTAGAAGGATATAAATATATGAATTCTTGTTATTCTATCATAAATTTATGTATATACACAGGGCCATTCTTGGGTTTTCAAAGGCCCGAGGTGAATGCAGAAAGTGTGCCTACAATGAAAAACTTTGGGGAATGTGAAAAACTAAGAAGTGATGGACATCAATTGCAGAAGCAAGGTGGTCATTTTACAGTCACAAATAGCTATAAAGCTCTATTCTGACAATTTTCATCAGTCTGGGTTTTTTTGAGTATGGTCAAGTTCCCAACTAAAGCTATTTGGTTCTAGTATTAAGATAAATAAAGATGTAGACTTCTGAGTCTTTGAAAATCATACAACCACACAGATTGGGAAAAACTACAAAATAAATACTTAAATTAAGTCCAATTACGTGCTTCCAAATTAAACAAAGTAATAAGTTCACAAATAGATCAAACAAGTCAAACAACACTGCCTATTTCTCAAATCCAGATAAATTAGGTTCAAAACACAAAGTTTCATCCAGAATCCAGATCTTTCATGAACAAGGAAAGATCATCAACTAAAACCCTAATAAAAATCCCAACTTGAAGAGAGAGAAGGAATAAACCGAATCTGACCTTGTAAACATAGGGTTTGAAAGGCCTTGAGAAGATAGGAGAGGCTATGGCTGAGGGAAGCTAAAAGAGATACCAAAGCAATCAACTGAGAGTCTGAGATCGGATCCATGGTTCTTGGACAAAAGCCCTCTCTCCCAGAGGTGACATATATATATAATATAATAATATACCGATAGCACTCATTTGACTTGTCTTTAGGTTTTTTTCCGGACACATACACACACACACACACACATGTAGGCACCAAAAAAATTGGGCCCCTCCTGGCTTGGGCCCTGAGGGGATGCCCTGGTCGCCCGGGTCCAGGGCCGGCCCTGTGTGTACTCGATGCCTAGGTTAATTTTGAATCTCATCCATATCTTCACAGATAAAATCTATTACACTTATCATATTACCCCTAATCACATATTTCCTTGTTTAGTATGATTATGACATCATGTTTTTAATCTACTGATATCCCCTCTTATCATGAAAGGACACGAACACAACGAACCACGTCTATGCAAATAACATACCTCTTATTCAAAGCAAATTATAGAGTTTTGTCCTAACAAACATCATAATATATATGCAAGATATTTTCTTTCAAATATAACAGCGATAGTATAGTGCAAGATGTTAATCACAAATTGTCAAGAGCAAATGAGTAGCTAAGAATTCTATTTAAGATTAAGATCCTATCTTGGGATAAAAGCTAAGTAATTTGGAGTGGCATGAAATGTGACTCATTATACAAGTCAAAACTCTCGACTACTAAAGAGATTAATTCGTCATAAACACAAAGTTATTGACGGGCACAAGGTTTATCTGTACAAGGTTATATCAGGTCTCATTATTTAGCATTATGTGTTAAGTGAATTTTGGGGAACAATGGTTAAATAACAATTGAGTTCCATATCGGAAAGGAGGTCCTCCCACTCTCATCAAAATGTTTATTTCACTAAATATCAGATACAAGATAGGACACAAAAATTTCCTGGTATTAATAGCCAGTTAGGTAATCTAGGATTTATGTGATACCGAACAAATTTTGGGGCAAACTTATACCCCATATCTGTAATCATTGCTTGATTAATATTGGTTATAACTGATAATTATGGAATTTGGAAGCTAAGGTTGAAAATGAATTGATTAAAAGTAACTGGTCAATAACTGATTAATCTAATGAATAATCATGGTATTAAAATCTCTGGTTGAATTGAATACACCAAGTAAATACCATATGATTTATAAGTTCATAAATCAAGGGATCGAAAAATCCCCTAGTAATCTTGTGAACCGTATCTCCAATCTGATACCGATATTAGTCGATGAATTCATCATCTATATGAAGTGGAATTGAAACGAGATAAGGATAACAACTATCTCTCTCAGCTTAATTAAATAGAACTTATTTGTAATCAAGAATGAGTATTTAATTATAATATTTATGACAATAGTGACTAATATTAGCATGTAGTATATTTTATAATTGATGGTACAATCAGAATTTGTGAAATATGCACCAAGGAGCGAACAAGACTCTATCTAACTACAAGGTTTAATAGTATGAACTAAGAATATATGTGATAGAAGTGTAGACAATTATTGGATGAACATTGAATGATTGATATTATTGAGAATATTATGCGTGTATCATGATTGACACATGTGGATGTTGCTTATGTGGGACATATTGGTGTGTTTATTATATGTGTGTGTGTGTGGATGTGATAATCAGTTAATTAAGAAATCATAGATTTTGTTGGGTTAGCAATTTATATTCGTAGATTACAACCAATTACACTCTATTTATGATAATATAAGAAACCTGACCAAGAAGGCTGAATGCTGATAATGCAAATGAGAACTTGACCTATATAAATGAGGTGAGCATCTCACTATAGTATTAACTTATAAATTGTATCTGCTTACATATATAGTGAACCATATGTATTTCCTCGATAATGGAATTAATAAGCTAGAAGGCAAACTATAGTAATTAGTTGATATTCATATCATTGAAAAATTGGTTGTTATTTTTTTATGTGTGTGTAATGGAGAAAGAGGATAGGCGGCAGCCAATAGGAGGGGAAGACGGTGTTATGTTATACTTATATATATATATATATATATATATATATATATATATATATATATATATATATATATATATATATATATATATATATATATGTATGTATGTATGTATGTATGTATGTATGTATATATACATACGTATATGTATGTATATATACATACGTACATACATATATATGTACATACGTATATAGATATATATGTATGTATATATATATATATATATATATGTATGTATGTATGTATGTATGTATGTATATATATATTTAGAGAGAGAGACTTGTGTCCTTCCAAAAGGATTTGAGCCCGAATTCTTCCAACTCAAATACAACCCTCCGACATTCAAATACAAGATCCACCCCCATTGAAGTTGATCTATATTATTTCAAGTATCCATAAACTAAAAAATCAAATGTTTTGTATACTTTTTACCCATCCATCAAGCGGCGCAAAATGGACGGCCGAAAGTAGTGAGTTGGTTAGATTTATGTCTTTAGACATAAAAATTCTCGATCCAGCCATTTGATTATGATTTAAACATTTAAAACCCCTACTAATCAATTTTGGTTTTTTTAAACTAACCAACTCACTATTTAGGCCATCCGTTTTTTCCTACTTGATGCATGGGCAATAGATATTCAAAATACTTGATTTTTGATTTATAGATACTTGAAATAATATAATTCAACTTCAACAGAGTGAATTTTGTAATCGAATATCGAAGGGTTGTATTTGGGTTGGAAGGACTCGGGCTCAAATCCTTTTGGAAGGACATAAGTCTCTCTCTCTCTAATATATATATATATATATATATATAATGGAGGAAGAAGCCAAGCCAAAGCCTGTTGGAGGGGGAAGACGGAGAATTTAACATTTTATATGTGATCTGCAAATGCATGTGAATAATATATGAAATGTGAATATTGTAAAGTGTGATATGATTATATGATATACAAGTGTGTTCTATAATATATGTATTTTTCTGAAAGAATAAACTATATTTATAACCTTGTTATTATGACTGGTGTATCACCATGTATGGTATATGAAATACGTATACGATAAGTGTTGTGTATACATAAGATAAATTCAGTATTAAACTAAGACACTAAGAGAAATCATCTTATATAACTCATAAACCATGAAAAATGCATAAAAAAATACAATAAGTTAAAGAGAATCAACGATCATAAGATTCTGATCGTCCCCGAAGATTATGAAGACCATTGTCTTGGTTGTTAAATTATAGAATCATGAATTTCCTGTTTCTCTTGTTCTTTCAGATTTGCGTTTATTACTTGGAGAATCAAGCTTCTTATTGATCATGTTTACCATTCTTTGACTCTCTTCCGACTCTACTCACTGAGCTGTTAAACTCACCCCTCCTTAGACCTTTGTTTTTGAGGTCGCGGCGAAGTAGGCCCAGCTTCAATTATGGACGTTTTGTTGAGAATCTCATTGGGAATAAAAGTATTGAAGGTAGTCATCTGGAATAATATTTCTCCTCTCTCTTGTGGATCTCCTTAGTAGCATTTGTTCTTGAGGTTGTTGAGTTTGTTCTTTAAGAACAATTATCTCAGTTTGAGTGGGGAGTTGTTCAACATTATTTTGTTGAGATTCCATATCTGCTTCTCGAATAATGACAAGTATAGAAGCTTGTACACTGTCAAAAGCAATGGTAGGGATCGAAACCGATTCCTCCTCAAAGATAATGTCTCTAACCTTATTTCTCCCCCCAAATTCAACATCCTCAAAAAATATTGCAATTTCTGTTTTAAAAATTGACTTAATAGTGGGATCATAAAACTTGTAGCCCCTAAATCGCTTAGAGTAACCAATAAAGTACGTAGCTGCTCACTGTTTTGAAGTCCAATTTCTTTTCATTTGGCCTATAAGCCCTAGCCTCAGATACACATCCCCAAATTTGAAAGTGCTTTAGACTAGGTTTTCGACCTATCCAAAGCTCATAAGGTATTTTTGCAGCTGTTTTAATTAATACTCTGTTCAGGATATAAGTTGTTGTCTTTATTGCTTCTTCCCAGAGTAATTCTTGTAGGGTAAAATGACTAATCATACTTCTCACCATATCCTTAAGAGTCATGTTTTGTCTTTCAGCCACACCATTCATGCTAGGTGAGCCTTACATGGTGTATTGTGAGATGATTCCACTTTCCTTTAGGAAGTCAGCAAATGTTCATGGACGTTGTTCTCCTGAACCATCAAATTTGCATTAATACTCACCACCACAATCAGATCTGACACACTTAATTTTCTTGCTGAGTTAAATTTCAAATTCAGCTTTGAAAAGTTTGAACATGTCCAGAGACTCTGATTTCTCATGAATGAGATATAGATACCTATAGCATGAGTAATCTTCTATGAATGATATAAAGTATCGTTGATCATTCTAAGATGCCGCAGAGAATGGTCCACAGATATTTGTATGTATCAATTCTAAGAGGTCTGAAGATCTATTGACACCTAATATGTTATGTTTGGTATGTTTTCCCTTGATACACTCAACACAGATATTTAGGTCTAAAAAATCAAGGGAATCTAAAATATCTTCTGTCACAAGTCGTTCTATTCTAGATTTGAATATATGACCCAAACGCTTGTGCTATAATCTTGCTAATTTTTTTTATTTAGCTTCCATTTTGTACCACGTGAATCCACATGTAAGGTTTCATTATATGATGCAATCGTGTCAAGTAAATAAAGGTTGTCATAAATACTCAATGAACCAGTACCAACAATATTTGAATTTAATGAAAGACCAAACTGATTGTTTCTAAAAGAATAATGATAACCAAATTTATCCAATAAAGAAACAGAAACCAAATTTCGTTTAAATGACAGCGCAATGAAAGTGTCTTTCAAGACCAAATAAAGATCAGCTCCTAACAACAACCTAAAATGCCCTATTGCCTCAACTTCTGCAGACTTTCCATCGCCCACAAAGATGTATCTTTCAGCATCACTTAGCCTTCGGTAGCTCAGGCAACCCTGTATAGAAACACTTATGTGAGTAGTAGCACCGGAGTCTAATCACCAAGTGTTTCTAGGTACTGAATCTAAATTAACCTCAGAGCAGACCAAAGTAAAGAACATACATTTCTTAGCATGCCAAGCATAATATTTTATACATTCTTTCTTTACATGTCCAGGTTTCTTACAAAAGAAATAGTCTTCATTTTCTTTAGATTTTTTTTGAGCTGGACCTTTAGCAGCTTCATCTTTCTTTCTTTTCTTACTCTTAACCTTGGAGGTACTAACCAGATGAGCACTTTAAGATTTCTCATCCTTAAGCCTTTTCTCTTCTTGCATACAATATGAAATGAGCTCATTTAAAGTCCATTTCTCCTTCTAACAGTTATAATTGACCTTAAATTGACCGAAATGTGCAAGAAGCGAAATAAATACTAAATGCACGAGCAAGTTCTCAGACAAGCTTGGACGTAATATAAGACATCTGCATGATGTACTCCCTTATGTTTACCTTTCCTTTGTACTTCATAAAAATCAAGCTAGCTAAAAGCATGCTTGTTTCTGCCTTATCGTTCTTTGCAAAACGTTTCTCAATTTCGGTAAGAAAATCTTTAGCCAAATTATCTCATCAGATACTACACCTCAAAAGGCTTCCGGAATTTTGGCTTCTGGAATTTCGCACTTTATGATCATCTCATGCGATTAGAGCATTCCCATTTCTCAAAATTTTTCCTATCATCAGAAGAACTTTCAGCCGTAAGAGAAGCGAGTTGCTCTATCCTCAGTGCAAGATTTAGATTCATGCAGCCAAGAATGATAAAGACATTCTCTTTCCAATCCTTATAGTTTGTCACATTAAGCATGGGAATATTGTTTGTATTTGCAGATATAGAAGCAGCAGATACAGGGTAATAATAGGCATGGGTTGATGGGTTTGAATGTGGGCATTGGGTTGGATTAATAGATAACGGTAATAGGTTGAGTTGAGTTAGTGGGTATAGATAAAGGGTTATAGGTTAATGGGTAGGAATAAGGATTAAAGGGAATAGGAAATAATGCTACTACTACTAATAATATTACAAATAATAAAATTAAATACTAATAACAACAACAATAATAATAAAAATAATAATAATAACTACCATTAATAATACTAATTAATATAATAATAATTTAGAAGCAAATACCAACAATTAAATAATTAGTAGCAATATTAATTAATATTGATCATAAAAATAACAATTATCAATAACAATCTTATGAAATAGTAATTTAATCTCCAATACAAATTTATTCAATAAATATTAATAATAAGAATAACAATTTAGAGATAATAGAACTAGTAGTTATTACTAATAATGATTGTGACATGTAACAAAAATGAAATTATGAAATACAAATTTAAATTAATAAATAATAATAAAATGAAAGTAAAACAAAAATAAAAACTTAGAAAATTAAAAATACAGTATTTTAAACTAGGGATATTATGTTATGATTTTGATCTCATTTATTCTGAGGATGATTATTGTAGATTTATTTAATTCAAGTTCCATCAATTGGTATCAGAGCCACTCCATTGAAGATTCTCAGATTTGGGAATTAAATTTCAAAATTTTGAGATTTTTTATTGATACTTCCACGAGATTGAAATATAAATTAGATTTTATGAATCATATTATATGATTACTTTGGTTTTGGTAAATTTTTTTCTTCAGATTTAAGGATTAAAAAGTGTGTGTGTGTGTGTGTGTGTGTGTGTGTGTGTGTGTGTGTGTGTGTGTGTGTGTGTATATATATATATATATTATATATATAGGACTGGGCGGCGCGGGCGCGCCCAGGCCAGCCGCGTCCGAGCCAAGCGTGCGCCCAGGCATGGCCGCCGCAGACGCCAGCGCGGTGCCCGGGCGCCACACAATTTGGGTTCTTTTTGGGTAATTTTGGAATTTTTCAAAATTTTAAACGAATTTTAGGTACATCTCATAAATTAATGATATTGTCTGACATTTAATAAAAACTAATTAAAATCAGATGTCGCTAAAGTGACCTCTCTTGTGTAGATTTTCTTTTTGAGAATATTGAGATGTCTGTGTGTGTAATTCATGCGAGTATTTAACGGCACAAAAGAAGGATAATATTTAGCTGAATTGCATGCGCACTTGTGATGATAAATATGTGACAATTATAAGGTTTCCACGTGAATAATAAATTGTTCCGAAAATAAATTTATTATTTGGTAGTATTTATTGTCAACATTTGATTACTACACTAAGAGTACTACTTACAAGTTAATATTACTATTCAAAAACTTGATATTAATGTTGTGCTAGGTACCTTGAGATGTATTTCGTAATTGTTTAAATTTAAAAATTATTTATTTGATTATGATGTGAACATACATGCTTATTTAATTTATTCTTTGTACAGCTATTGTATCTACTGCTGCTATATCTGCAAATACAAATAATATTTTCATGCTTAATGAGACAAACTTTAAGGATTGCAAAGAGAATGTCTTAATCATTTTTGGCTGCATGAATCTAGATATTGCACTAAGGATAGAACAACTCGCTTCTCTTACGGCTGAAAGTTCTTCTGATGATAGAAAGAACTTTGAGGAATGAGAACGCTCTAATCGCAAGAGATGATCATAAAGCGCGAAATTCCAGAAGCCTTTAGAGGTGTAGTATCTGATGAGATAATTTTGGCTAAAGATTTTCTTGCAGAAATTGAGAAACATTTTGCAAAGAACAATAAGGCAGAAACAAGCCATTACCCGTTACCCTTTATCTATACCCACTATCTCAACTCAACCCATTACCCATTATCTATTAATCCAACCCAATACCCACATTCAAATCCATCAACCTATACCCATTATTACCTCTTTTATATAACCTTAACTTAATCTCTAAACTTAAGATTAATTCTAACCTAATTCTCCTTCTCCAAATCTCCACAACAGCAGCGACCATCAACATCTAAATGATGTTTCTCTCCATCCAACACATCCACTCCCATGGATACCCACTCCTCCCACCAGCATGCGCATGGCAACTGAAATCCCCCATGGCAACACGGATCCCCACTACCTTGGGCGGAGCACACCCCTACACATCCTCCTATCCTTAGCCGAGAACCCCCTTCAATAGCATCCCTTCACACCCATGGCTGGATTCTTTTTCAACTCCTCGTTGGCATCTTCCCCGTTCAGTCCTCCCTGAAACATACCCACGGTAGCATTTAGGCCGCGCCCCAGCCCCATCTCCTCCACGACCTCTGTCTCCGCGATCCGCAATCTATGTCATTTACCCTCTTCTTCTTCTCTCCATTCCTTTATTTTCCCTCTCTGAAATGCTTCTCTCTCTTCCTCTCTCTGTGCTCGTGCTAGCAACGCCGCCGCCGGCTAGCCAAGGCCGCCTGCCGGTGCCCCTGGCAGCGCTGCCAGGCCTGCCAACCGCACCTGCCTCTCTTCCTTTTCTTCTTCCATTTCTCCTTCTCTTTTCTTTTCTTTTCATATTGGGTACAACCAAACCCGTTTCCTTCTTACCTGAATCCAAACCCAATTTTTAAGTGATGGGTTTTGGCTATTGGGTCAACTTTAGACCAATACTTAACAACAGACCGACCCAGTTTCTTTTAGACCCTATACTTCAAATCCAGACCCGTTAGACCAGAGCAGACCCGTTAAGCACTGATTTTGTGTTCGTGTCGTTTCCCGGTCATCCGGACTCCGATTCGAGCGATTCTGGAAGCGTTGGAACCGTGAAGATCAGATCTACGTAATATAACACAATCGGTAAGTATTTACCTTATTTTAATACGTCATTTCATGTGATCTGAACCCAGCAACGGAAATTAAGTTTGGTGCTCGTTATAAACCCGACACATTGGCGATTCTAAGACCGACTTATGGGATGATACGGAGATCCATATCAGTTCGTGCGGTAAAGACCAGACGGCGATTCGGATTCAAAACCGCGTCATTTCATGTGAGTGTTTGTTTGTTGTTCTTTCATTTATTTATTTCTACCCGCGAGTGTATTATTTATTTGTTTTTATAAATTATGTGATTGTTTTATTCTTTCATGTTTTGGTATTATTCCATGTGAATATTTATGTTTCATATCATTGTTAGTTATTCTGTTAGACAGTTAAATCTATTGATTTCTAGTATTTAGAATGATTGTGGTGTTATAATTTAGAGTTCGGTTCTAATGATGGACTATTTTGATCATGGGTATTGAATAAGTTGAAAAGTGAATATTTCGGTCATGTAATAGATTATTGGACTTGGATTATTATACGATATGAGATGGTTTAAATATATTTTAGATGATTGTCAGATATAATCTTGATGTTAAAATGTATATGGACTCCATATTTGAATACTGAGATATTAAAATATCATTTCATATTTATTTGTTTACTATTTTGGAATTTAGAAATATGTGTGATATACTTGAGACTTGGACTTGATTTGATCTTGAGATTGTATAGGTTGTATATGAGGATAATGGCAGGTTTTGTGTGTATTAATTACTAGACTTAATATTCTATTATTTGGTGATAAATCAGATGATGATTGGATTCTAAGGATTTGGGTTTATTAATAAAATAAGAGGTTTATCAGTTAATTGAAACTATAGATGGATTTCTTCAGGGTGGATTTCATTTGAGCTATTTTGTAAAACTGAAAGTCATTTAATTGGTGAATATTTAGATGAAAATCTATTTGAATATTGAGACAAATTAAATAGGTTTGGATTAGTATAAAGACTTAGTTGGCCTTGGGTTTTAATTTGGGATTTTTTTTCTTTATAACGGATCTCGATCAGTATTTAATTGGGATTGATCTTGTTGGATTATGATCAGGTGTGTGAGTATTTTACTTTTGATATTGATGTGTTAATATGATGTTGGTTTGGGTTATCAAAAGCACGGATTTTCAATTTACCACTGATTAATTATTTATTAGACTTGTAATTTACAGTATTGGATACTCATAACTGTTAAAAGATAGAGTTACTGGTTTCATTTATATCGGTGATAATATATATATATATTCAGAGTTGGATAGCTGTTATTATTTATTCTCGGTTATTGGTGATTTAGAAGATCAGAACAGATTGATATAATGAGAGAACTGATTATTGATCTATTGAACTTGTGGGTTACTGTATTGGATTACTTTGATATGATTGATACTTGATGTTCACGATACCTATATTGAGACTATGGGTTGATGGATCAGCTACTGTTATCGAATTTAGTACAAATGGATGAGATTTGACTAATTCAAGATGAGACTGTACTGTAAGGAATCAATTCTAGATGAGATTGTCTTTTGAGCAGTATTTGGACTTGTTATTATGTTATTCATATTACTGAAATTACTGGGAAAGTATTGTTAAACCGTAATACTCGGTACAGCTCTATTAATCGTATACACAGTTACTGTCATCATTCACCATTCTTATTACTGTTCACTGTGTATACGATTACTGTTATTGTTACAGTACTATTACTGTTACTATCACTGCATCATCCCAGTATTCTAGTCACACGGATATTGATTGTTTAACTGAATTAAATAATAATGTAAATGAACAACTTACACCGAGATCGAAAAAATTGATGGAGGAGACATCGTCTGTATTTTGGGCGAACCTAAGATATGAAATCACCTAGAGGGGGGTGAATAGGTGATGGCTATATGAATTATGATAATAATGCGGAATTTAAAATTTAACACACAAATAGCACAAATTTAGACTTGCAATAAATAGAACAATAAATGTGCAAGAATTAAAAGGAGTAGAGTTGAGAGAAAATTCGAGCAAACGCAAACGCAAGGATGTGTTTCCGAGGTTCGAGCCACGCTCTACGTCCTCGCCTTCACACTTGAAGGATTTTCACTACTATCGTTGATCCCACCGGATCGCCAATACAAGGACACACTTGTCCCTACACTTGTGATGCCGCAACACCACCCGAAGCTCACTAGCTCCCTTGAGGCCGATGCCTCTACAACTTCACTCAATAAGAAAGGTGATCACACTTGATCAAAATAGCTCACTTGCACAATCCTAGAACCAATGATATAGATGTAGAGCTTGGGATTGTGGTGTGCAAAAACTAGAGAGAATGTAGAGGAATAGGCTACAAGTTGGGTGTTGGGAATTTAGGCTTTGAAAAACTTTTGTAAAAGAAAGGAATTGAAATTCTTTGTAAAGCTCTTGTGAAATCTTTTGGAATTACTTTGCAATAGTTGTCTTATCAATATGAGGTGACCCTCTATTTATAGGGGTCAAAAAACAGCCTCACAAAATCGTTGGTATCAAAACCCAAAAGAGAATCAGCCAGAAAAAATAGCTGTTGGAACTGTCAGAAAAACTAACAGTAGCCGGTCGACCGGGTCGGTTGACCGCCAACGGTCAAAAATCCGACCGTTGGGGCTCTGCGGTCGACCGGGTCGGTCGACCGAAAAATCCTGTGAACGCAAGTGTGCCTCGGTCGACTGGGTCGGTCGACTGATATACATATGCACAGTTTGTGCACATCGGTCGACCGGGCCGGTCGACCGGTTACTGTAAGTTCTGAAAAATCAGAACTTCCAGAACCAGAAATTGGGGTTTTTGGTTTTAGGTCTTGGGTTAAATTTTTGGAACTTGTAAAAACATAGAGTATGAGCATATGTCATACTTCTATCATGTTAAAATAGTTTGATAAAAATCCTTTTGATAAAAACTTGTTTTTCCATAAAAATGTTTTTCCAAAACTATTGTTTTTCTAAAAAGCTTATTTCCAAACATGTTCACTTTTAAATCTAAGTTAGAAATGGAGATTGAAAATCTTTTTGAAACCATGAACCTAACTAAAAGTGTGTGTGTGTGTGTGATAATCCCATAGCTCTACTTCTAATATCTAGTTTTGACAAAATATCTAAAATAAAAAATAAAAATACAAATCTTGTTTTCTTCATAGTCTATGCTAGTTCTTTTTCTTCGTAGTCTTGACTCGTTCTTTTCTTCAATATCTTATTCCCGAAGCTTCCTATTGTGCTTTAGCTTGGGAATGCAAATCTTGGGCGAACTCCAAACGTGTGAGTCTTTAAGTGGAGTCGTCAAAACTGTTCTTGAACCTGAAATCCTTTTAAACAAAATTATTAAATACATAACTAAATATGTTTTGTTATCATCAAAATAACTGGGATAATGGCCTTTGGGCCAACAATCTCCCCCTTTTTGATGATGGCAAAACATATGTAGTTATCACAAAATATTTTGGGTAGAGACTTCAAATGAAGCTCCCCCTCAACACATGCATATATAGGAAAACATATGTAAATGATAAACACCATATTTCCATGCCAACAAATAATACCAAATACTCATGTCATAGAATAGATGAAGAAAATGAGTTCATACATGACATAGATAAGAGATACACAAAACAAAAGATACGCATAAAGTAAATAACCATGTCCATGTCCACAACACATACTAAAATACATGTCCAAAGCAAAATAAAAATAAATACTACATGTCCAAACACAAATACTACATGTCCAAACAACACACAAAGTACTATATCACAAAATATTTTTCTCAAGATAACTCTCCCCAAATAACTCTCCCCCTTTTTGACATCATCAAATAAGGGGAGGTCACTCAGCAGCATCATCATCATCTCCAGCATCCTCGTCCTCCTCATCGTCGGCATGCTCAGATGAGCTCTGTGCAGCAGAGCCCTCAGCCATCTTCTTGTCGCCACCATCTTCTTCCCCTGAGGAAGAAGCAACCTCCTCTGGATCCATGCCATCTACTCTGGTGCGCGGTGGTGGAACAGAAGAACGAGCTCTGGGAGGGAATGGAGGACCGGTGGCTGGGAGTCGACAAGCAATCGGAGTACGATCAGGAACGAGCATGTCAAATTTTGTGAAAAGAGCCTGAAACTGAACGTCCACGAATCTCATGGACTCAGCAAAATAGGACATGTCGTTTCGGATCTCCGCCCGAAAAGCAGCAGCCTGAATGGAACGAGCATCCATCTCCGCACGAATAGCTACGTTGCGCTGCTCGACCCAGGCCTGGTGCGCCTCGATCTGAGAGCGGACCTCCGAAGAGAGAAGGGCCTGAAACTCAGGAGGAAAAACAGGAGCTGAAGAGGAAGAAGATCCTGGTGCAGATGATGAGCCAGGACCAGCAGGAGGAATATGTGGTTGCACAGGAGCGTGTCTACGCAGCTGGGCTTCCATCATCTTCAGGACAACTCCGTTGATGTTGGTCAAGGGATTAGAGGGACTTTCACCAGATAGATCAAAATCAAGAGCCTAAGAAATGGGTAATTAGCATGCCGTAGGGCAAGCTCCTACCCGCAGTACGAATCTGATCTGAAGCCATGTGAGAAGCTATGACTCTAGGAAAGTTTATCTTAATGCCTCGAAGAAGGCAATAGATAATCAATGGTACGGAACCCCTAGTGTGGCTATACTCACCATGTTTGGGGACAATGTTGAAGAAAATAATTTGGCCAGGACTTGGGCTTGGAGAGTGTACCTACTCACAACCTCATTTCTAACCAAGCCGGGGTTGTCATCCCCGTGGATTAGAGTGGATGCGGTGAGCGAAGACTCACCCTCCGGAAATTCAAAGTCATGCAGGTCATGGGTATACACATCCGCTCCACCCGTGGAGAGATGCAGAATTCTAGCAAATCGACCGATAGAAATGTCGATGTCCCTACCTAAAACCCTAGATGTGATACGATTACCATCAAATTCGAAATTTGCATAAAAGTAAGGAACAAGAGATGTGTAAACTTACTCCTTGATGGTCAAGAATTCCACTAAATTGTTTGACTGCAGGATGTGAGGAATATTCAAGTGTTCGAAATCTTGGATAACAACAAATCTCCCCGAGTTAATGTTCCTCGTGGAAAGATGGGAGTACCGATCAGCAACAAGGTCATTAGGAAGAGCCGAACGGGTCTAGGAGCCTGAGATGAAGGTTGAGCAACAGCCTTCCCTTTCTCAGTTCGATTTCGTTTCGGCATGATGAAAAATGAAATTTTTAGGTTAAACAAGTTAAGGCAAGATCTAGAAGCTTAGTAACCTAATATATGGACAATAGATGGAAGATTACAAAGCTGGAGTGAAGATCTGAGAGAAGAATCAGATTTTACCTTAACAGTGAAGAACTCAAACCCTAACAGAAAAATCCGATTTTCTTCAAATCTGGCAGATGGATCGACTTGAACTGAAGATCTGGAACTTGAAGAAGGAATTGGAAGTGGGTTTTAAATTAATTTGGGATCGGTTGAGAGATTGGAGAGAAAAAGAAAATTTTTGGAGAAGAAGGGAGTCGGGTTCGTCGGCTGAGTGAGAGAGAGAGAGAGAAAAAAATGAAAAGAAATAACAAATATAGGGCAGAATTCGACGATCGGTCGACCGGTCCGGTCGACCGAAACAACCCGAGAGTTCTGAATTTTCAGAACGGTCGACCGGCACGGTCGACCGAATTATCCCGAGAACTCTGCTGGCATGAGCGGTCGACCGGGACATATAGTCGGTCGACCGTTAACAGAAATAAAAAATTTTCTTCTCAGGCAGAGTCGGTCGACCGGGCTTTAGAGGTCGGTCGACCGGCTTTGCCTGAAATCTGTTAACAGCATCTGGCCCAAAAAAAATTTTAAAGAAACTTGTAGTCAAAATAGGTATGATATATTAAACATATAGGGATACACCAACAGGTTTTAAATCTTCATTAAGTTATTACAACATCAAAATTCATGCAATCCCTTTTTAATTTTATTTTCATATTTAAACAAAGATTTTAAAGATGTTAAAGCCGAATACCCAGTGACGGGTTCTGAACTTCATCCTCTTGATTCCTCTTGAATGAGTTGAGGTGCGCAATTGCCATCTTTAAGGTGTTTGTTTAAATAGGAAATTTTACAAATGTTTATTTTTATTTATGAAAATAATGTGTATATGTATACAAGTATATAATCACAAATTATAAACTATACATGTGGACATACAATAAACAAGGCATGAAACAAAAGATATAGAAGTTAACACAAGGCACATATACAATATGATAGAAAAGTAGTTCTATACAAGCATATATCAATAGAGTACAAAAGCAAACTATCAATTCTATACATATGTATACATGACTAAAATTAAAAACTTTTAAATGGAGATGTTACCAATTGAAGGGCAATCTCCAAAATAGGTGCCTCCACGATAGCGATGCATGCACGATTTGTTCTTTAAGCTCCGATGCATCAACCACCTGGGCACCACTTCCTCCTAAGTCTTGGAGGGTGTAGATCCACCTATACCTGTATCATTTAATTCGGTGGCTCTTTTGGTACCCAAATCTTAGTGGGTCCTTTGGGGTTAGATCCGGGGCGAACCCAAATAAATTTATTCTTAACATTGTTCTTAGCATAACAAAACTTTTCTAAATTGCCTTTGCGGCCACAATACGTGCAAATAAAATTCTACCACTATTGTACATAAAAGCATGGTATGTGTGTGTGCATGTTTATGTGTAGCATGTTTATGATGAACATGTTTCCCTTGGGCTACTCCCTTAGGAAATTTAGATGCAAGCTTGTTAAAATCAAATGCACATTTCTTTAAAGTGTTATCTAAAGAATTAACACGTTTTTGAATTTCAACAAAAACATTTTTATTACTAGAAATCATGGGGGTCTTTGCTTATTAGCTACCTTATACTTATCAAAATCACTTTTCAATTTTTCAAAGAACTAGATAACTCATTTTTCTCTTTTAAACAAATTTCAAGTTTTCTTCAAAACATCATTTTCCTTTTTCAATTTCTTATTATGAGATTGTGAAATCTCATACCTATGTTGCAATTCTTCAAAAAATTGAGCAAGTTCATCCATTGTAAGATCATCATCATCATCAATGGAAGTTTCTAGACATACCTTAGATGAATCCTCACCTTGTGCCATAAAGCACATGTTAGCGGCGTCGTGCTCCTCTTCGGATTCCGACTCCGAGTCATCCCATGTAGCGGCCAAGGCTTTCTTCTTCTTCCCGTGCTTGGAGGTGGTTGCTTGGAGAGCGGGGCAATCGGCAATTAGGTGACCGATCTTCTTGCAATGAAAGCAAGGACCGGGTTCTTCTCTTTTCTTCTCGTACCTTCCTTGAGGCTTCCCCCTTCGGAAGTTACTTTGCCGTCCCTTCTTGTAGAACATCTTGCCCACCTTCCGGATGAGCATGGCGAAATCCTCATCGCAATCTTCCGATGAGTCGTCTTCCTCAATGGTAGTAGGAGTGGCTTTGAAGGCAATCGTCTTCTTCTTTGGTGCCTCCCTCTCTTCTCTAACTTTCATCTCCATCTCATGCGTCTTGAGATGATTCCGATGAAGCCGGAGAAGTCCATCTCCTCTTTGTCGTTGAGCTCCTTGAGTGTGGTCGCCTTGACTTCCCAAGCTTTGGGAAGAGCTCTAATCACCTTCCTTATCTTTGATCATTATCAATCTTGTCGCCTAAGGAAGAAAGAGCATTAGTTATTTTTGTAAAACGGGTGAGCATATCATCAATGCTCTCATTATCAAACATATAAAAATTCTCATATTGAGAACGTAGCAAGTCAACCTTAACTCTTTTGACTTGTGACGTTCCCTCATGAGTCACAATAAGTATGTTCCAAACCTCAAATTACAATTAATTATGCGTGCAAGGTCATCCTCATTTAATGCTTGGGTCAATGCATATTGTGCCCTAGCATTAGCCTCATAGTCTTTGGAAGTATCCTCGGACCATGTGCTCTCATCACTAGTGGGTTCAATAAAATCTTTGATTATAGCCCTATCTACCCTAACTCCTAGGGATTTAAGGAAGAGATTCATTTTCACCTTCCAAATGGGGAAGTTTAAACCATCAAACTGGGTGGGGATTTAATGCTAGAGAAGTCCATGGATGCCATGAGTGCACAAGCAAATATAAATGCAACAAAAATATAAATAGCCAAATATGGATCTCCCTAAGGTGGTTAGACCTAAGTTGTAGGGTTAGACTGATACCAATTGAAATCACCTAGAGGGGGGGTGAATAGGTGATGGCTATATGAATTATGGCAATAATGCGGAATTTAAAATTTAACACACAAATAGCACAAATTTAGACTTGCAATAAATAGAACAATAAATGTGCAAGAATTAAAAGGAGTAGAGTTGAGAGAAAATTCGAGCAAACGCAAGGATGTGTTTCCGAGTTCGAGCCACGCTCTACGTCCCCCGCCTTCACACTTGAAGGATTTGCACTACTATCGTTGATCCACCGGATCGCCAATACAAGGACACACTTGTCCCTACACTTGTGATGCCGCAACACCACCAGAAGCTCACTAGCTCCCTTGAGGCCGATACCTCTACAACTTCACTCAATAAGAAAGGTGATCACACTTGATCAAAATAGCTCACTTGCACAATCCTAGAACCAATGATATAGATGTAGAGCTTGGATTGTGGTGTGCAAAAACTAGAGAGAATGTAGGAATAGGCTACAAGTTGGGTGTTGGGAATTTAGGCTTTGAAAATCTTTTGTAAAAGAAAGGAATTGAAATTCTTTGTAAAGCTCTGTGAAATCTTTTGGAATTACTTTGCAATAGTTGTCTTATCAATATGAGGTGACCTCTATTTATAGGGGTCAAAAAACAGCCTCACAAAATCGTTGGTATCAAAACCAAAAGAGAATCAGCCAGAAAAAATAGCTGTTGGAACTGTCAGAAAAACTGACAGTAGCCGGTCGACCGGGTCGGTCGACCGCCAACGGTCAAAAATCTGACCGTTGGGGCTCTGCGGTCGACCGGGTCGGTCGACCGAAAAATCCTGTGAACGCAAGTGTGCCTCGGTCGACTGGGTCGGTCGACTGATATACATATGCACAGTTTGTGCACATCGGTCGACCGGGCCGGTCGACCGGTTACTGTAAGTTCTGAAAAATCAGAACTTTCAGAACCAGAAATTGGGGTTTTTGGTTTAGGTCTTGGGTTAAATTTTTGGAACTTGTAAAAACATAGAGTATGAGCATATGTCATACTTCTATCATGTTAAAATAGTTTGATAAAAATCCTTTTGATAAAAACTTGTTTTTCCATAAAAATGTTTTTCCAAAACTATTGTTTTCTAAAAAGCTTATTTCCAAACATGTTCACTTTTAAATCTAAGTTAGAAATGGAGATTGAAAATCTTTTGAAACCATGAACCTAACTAAAAGGTGTGTGTGTGTGTGATAATCCCATAGCTCTACTTCTAATATCTAGTTTTGACAAAATATCTAAAATAAAAAATAAAAATACAAATCTTGTTTTCTTCATAGTCTATGCTAGTTCTTTTTCTTCGTAGTCTTGACTCGTTCTTTTCTTCAATATCTTATTCCCGAAGCTTCCTATTGTGCTTTAGCTTGGGAATGCAAATCTTGGGCGAACTCAAACGTGTGAGTCTTTAAGTGGAGTCGTCAAAACCTGTTCTTGAACCTGAAATCCTTTTAAACAAAATTATTAAATACATAACTAAATATGTTTTGTTATCATCAAAATAACTGGGATAATGGCCTTTGGGCCAACAAGATACAGGTTGCGCAGCTGACTGAGGGTTCCACTGTAAGGTTCCTGGGGATGACTGGCATCCAATCTGTATTGTTATTATTCCACTGTTCATACAGTGAGATTACTGTTACTGTTACTGAGTACCTAGAGTACGCCTAGTTCAACGCCAGGAAACTGAGGTCGTGATCCTGGTATGTACGGGACCCACCTAAAGTATGGACAATGTCTCCAACCAATCAGTTTCATAACTAGGACCCTGATTGACAAGTGTGATAAGCGTAGTATGGGATGCGTCTATTACAGGTGGCAATTGGTGTTCGCTGACATAATTAATAATGATAAACTGTATATGTAATGTAATTGACTGTACATCTGACTGAACTCAAATATAGACCACCTGACAGTACTCATGACCTAACATAGATATTACACCAGATTGATCACATGACTCTTAAAGTTAGGAATTGCATGTAATCGTGATACTTGTACTATACTAATTATTATATTCATTGTACTGTACTCTTTTCTTATTACTGTTTTATTCATGTCTTCTCTCTCAATATGTTGTTATCATTTCATGTACACACTATTTATATGCACGAGCACTTTTCTTTTCTTACACACTCATTTGGTCGCTTCCTGACGACCCTGGATTTGCACGTTCAGATACTGGATAGAGGAGCTGGAGTTTCTCTCTACCTATTCTGGTACTCTTGCCTTCTTTTATTTCTGCTATTATTCTTTGATTCCTGTATATAGACTTAACTTCTTTTTCATTTTTTATTTCATTTGAGATCATGTGTAAACTTATATGTATTATTGGCAGTGATGTATGTAATACCCCGTTTCCCAAATACGTACTTAGTTGTGTATTCAGCTTTTCGATCGTATTTTTTCGATTTACTTCCCGTAATTGACCGATTTTAATTTTAAATATCATTTTCCAATATATTAGATTTTATATGATTTTCTGGATTTTCCTGAATTAAAATGATTTCTTCAAACCGTGTCGACAATTGTCACTGATCGATTCCCGAATTTTTATTTTCCCAACAGTTAGGAATTTCTAGAAAGTCCTTTTAGGCTTTATTTCTTAGAATCCTGTTTTCTATCTAAATACTTTTTCTGAGAATTTTATGAATTTATGAAAATTCTAATGGAGTCGGTAGTTAACTGATTCCGGATTTTTAGTTTTAAAACTATAAAGTATTTCTTAAAAAGGATTTCACTATTAGTCTTTCATATATTATTATTGATTTTTTGGTGAAATTTACGAGTCGTTCCGAGATACTTGAATTTCGGACGATTTCGGTATTTTCCGAAATATTTTCCGTATCCTCGACTTAAACCCGGGAACTTGTCTTTTCATTATTTTATATTCTAAGTCCAAGAGTAATATCCTTCCTTTATAATTTCTTTCCATTTTTCCTTTTCCTTTATTTCTCTTTCTCCACAACCACAAACTTTTCCCATTTTTTCCAAAATTCAAATCTCTTCCAAATTCCAACTCCACATAATCTCACCAACCCCCTCATTTAATGCATCTCTCTCTCTCTCCCATGGCCGGCCAAGTGGCCAGAAGAGGGAACACCCATCCCCTCTCCTATTTTGCAATAAACCCCCTCACATTTACATTATTTTACACCTCCCTTACAAAATCAAAATCCTATATAAACTTTCTTTTACAATTCTTCTCTCTTTCTCTTCACTTCACCAAGAGATTACCCTTCACCATTTTTTCTCCTCCATCTCAAACCCTAACTCCAAACCACCTCAAAGTCTTCATCTCCTTCTCAGCAACTACAACCCTTGGTTTGGATTGCATATCTCTTCATCGGAAGTGTCGCCAAAGACCTAGTTGGTGATATTGTCGTCAACGTCATTCGGAACTCGTAGAACTTTTCACATAACCGTTTCGAAGTGAGTATTTTTACTCACCAAGACTAGAACAACTTCCTTGTTTACTTGTGTTGATCATTCATGTACACTTGTGCCATAAAAATCATATGTTTAGCCCATCAAACAACCATCAGAAAATCTGTTCTGTTACTGTTTTTCCCACGATTAGTCGACTTAACCTAGGGACCAGTCGACTAACCCACCTTTAGTTGAAACTTAACCTTTTCTGATTTCACAGTTTTTAGTCTACTAAGCCATATTACCAGTCGACTAGACCCCTAGTCGACTATATTTTTAACCTAGTCGACTAATCTTTCCCTGAACCAGAAACCCTCTCGGTTCCAGTCGACTCATCCAAAATATTAGTCGACTTGACCCCTAGTCGACTACCCATTCCTCCCTAGTCGACTCCTGTTTTCCTGAAATAAAACATCAACTCTCTGTATCACAGACTTAGTCGACTTAAGTATCCGTTTAGTCGACTAGTAGTTTCCCTGTTAGTCGACTACCCTTACAACCCTAGTCGACTAACTTTTCCTGAAACAGAATTACAACTCTCTGGAACCCAGTTTTAGTCGACTCATCTAGACTGTTAGTCGACTTAAGACCCCTATTAGTCGACTAATCCTTCCACCTAGTCGACTAATTCTGAATGTCTGACTTAGTTGATTTCTATTTGAATTTGGATTTTATCTTGATACATGTGTAACATATTATTCCTGTTTATACTTCATGACTGGTATTACACATGACATTTACTTGATGGATCTCACCACTTGTTTACTTCATGACTTGTTTTATTACATATTCTCGTTTCATGACTCGTTAAATAGTGAATATCACCTTTTATCATGCTATCTCTTAAACCAAGCATGATGCACTTGACTTTTGTATAAAATGGACCAACTTACACATGGGTCGGGGGAAACAAGCGGATATCGATATGTGTTCGTGTTTACAGTGGCATTAGGTATATTGTACAATTATATTTCCGGTCTGACCTGAGGGCCTCCAGGGGACCGAGGGGAGTTGCTTGCTCCCTCTTCCTGATACAGTCAGACATGACAGGGCATACATAAGTCCCCCCTGATAGGCCTTGCGGCTGGTTCCGTCATCAAGCAACGAACACCCCCTGGACCGTGGTCCCGGGTATGCACGGGACCCACTGTAAACATAGTTCGTCGATACAACCGCTGTTTCCAATAACAACCTTGCTTTACTAGGATATGGATCTATGTGCTCTGGGACGCTGGGTCACATAGTTAGATATCACAGTAAGACAAGTAATAATAATAGACTTTAACTGTAGATTCATTGTATTTAGGATTTTTCTCTTCATGCTTTTCATACTTGTTAGTTGATATTCCTTATAACTGTTTCATCTTTCCTTATTCATGTCCCTTAGCCACTTGGCTATAGTTTGTTTATTGTTATATTCTTGACTCCTTGATTTTGCACATTCCAGATTCCGAAGCTTGGAACGAAGTGGAGCCATCCACAGAGGACCAAGCTTACTTAGTGAGCAGGCGGACTAGTTCCAGTCCCCTCGTGCCAGACTTACCTTTTGACTCACGAGACCTTCTTTCTACTTGTGAGCTTTTTGTATACATATTTGTATATATTTCTTTTGGACTTGGTTATGATGTAATACACATGTAATGTGTAATACTTTATAATATCCTGTGATAACTTTGTATGTGTACTTCTTGTGTTGGCATATGTATGATACCACGCTTTGTCGTGTACTCTGATCCTTGTTGACTTTTATGCTTAGCGTATATACGTGAGGGCATTTTCTGACCTACGTATATCGTCGCAGTGACGTTCTCCGTATCCGCCAGGATCGGGGCGTTACAGGTTGGTATCAGAGCCTAGGTTCTCAAACCTAAAGTACAATCAAGCAGCAATTCTAGTAATTTGCTAATGCCAACTACAATATACAAAGTTTATTAAGTCCTTCTTGATTCTTCCTCGATTCATTCCCTGTATCCTACCT